>JBBPLL010000855.1:0-11346 GCA_038089755.1 Leccinellum rugosiceps | reverse complement strand
GCTCCAGTGTTGAAATGAAATCCACATCCTCCTTCGACACAAAAGGCACCAGTACCCCAATGGTTCCATGCAAGCCAGTGTACAGGAGTACCTCCCGCCCACCCGCAACCAGCGATACCTTGTGTATTGACGTCACAATGTCACCGATGTGAAAGTGACAGATCATCTTTGTCTTGTGCGGGGCACCCATGAGCTGGCCCTTCTCGTGTAGAATGCCAGCTCCCGTGGGGTCATCATCTACTTGTTCTGAAACTTTGGCATCCAGGCGGTTGACGAACACATTCCCAAACCGGTCACTTGCCGCGACAGTACAATAGTCGACCATGGTCGATGCAACGATCCATCTTGGTTGTACATCGTCGGCAAAGATGAGAAGTCGATTTTCTGGTGCTTTGTAGACAGCAAAAAGGATCGAATCTTGCATGTCACCGACAAGAATCCTGGATCCTTGTGTGTTGAGTGTGACGATGGTGGATGAAAATGTCTGCATCTCAAGTCAGACCATGAAACAACCTCATACGACCGAACTGACTTTGTTTTCCGCTTTGCGAAGAAGCTTTTTCTTCCCAATCTCGTAAACACGGAGGGCTTTGCCTACACCTGCAACAAGTCGCCCCTGGAAAGCCATGACCGCCAGAGGCACGTCGTCCGTTTCGGTTTTATGCAAAAGTTCCAAACCGGTACCGTCCTCAACAAATTTGTATGTTCGCAAGAAACCACTTGTGCATGACCGTGGTGCAACGAAGGTGTCGGATGCTGTGCCAACGACCAGATGAAGCTCCCCTCCTCGGACACTGAACGGGACAACCGCTAGAGAAAATGCTGCTTCATTATTGTCCAAGTGAATCAAGGCAACAGTCCTTGACTGTGGCAAGTTCAGTAAAAAACGGTGGACTTCGGAGAAATTTGCGTGCCTCGATTGGATCGATGATCCGTATTGCCGAGGCCCAAGTTCCTGCAGGTGCTTTGCATCGACCAAAAGCCTCAGCCGGGAGTTCAAGCATCTCCTGGTCGATCATCTTCCCAGCCTCGCTCTACGAAATATATATATATATATAATCGTGAGAATGAACAGTGATGCGTCACTCACGAGTTGTTGTAGGCGTTTATTGATTGCTTCTTCACCCATAACACGATGGTCACCTTCTATAAGATAGAGAAAACGGTTCGTTGGATGTGATATAAACTTGCGAGGCGTGTACGAAAGCGGGATTGAGTCTTGCTTGAGCTTCATGCCAAGTTTTGGTATCTGGAAAATGCTAGGGCGAATAGATATGTTAGTACACGGTCACTCAGAAAAAGATATTAAGGTGTCAGTAGGAACAATTGGTATTTTTAACTCTTTTCGCCATGTCCTCATCGGAGTATCATACGAATCTCTGTTCGCATCCTGAGTTCTACTAAATAGAAGGAGACTCACCGAAGAACACTTCCCGCGATACCGATCAAACCCTCTGGACTGAGTTCTGCAGAAAAACTCCATGCATAATCAAGGTTTTCAAAAATTAGAGGGGTGAAGTGCATTAAGTTTTGATGCGTGTAGTTGATCCACGACCGAGACGAAAGTGCAAGAATGGCGGGATTTTTTTGTATCTGAACCCTAATGAGTTTGATAGGACGTGTCCCTAGGAAACTTTGGGAAGATAAGAAGGTTGACATATTATGTAGATGAGAGAACTAACCGCGTACGTGTGTCAGTAAGTTGACCATTCAATGGATCCAGCACGGTTCGAAGAAGAACGCCGTTCTGTAGTCCAATGTTGACAAACATCGTTGGCTGGGTCTTATTGATGCTTGCATCTAACATGTCGGCAATGCAAATGGTAGATGGTGGGGCAGTCAACGCTTGTAAGCTGATGGTCTCTAGAGTGCTTTCCGGGTCCAATGAGATGATACGAACGGTTTGGTCCTCGCACCCCACAGCCTGTATGAGGGAAATCATTATAAGTATGAAGGACAAAGTTTCATCTGACGCACCAGGAAGGGCGTTCGTTGACGGCCTTCAGGGACCTCTGCAATGCTCAGCGCAAGGACCGTCGACCCCATCGCCTTCCTATCCTGGTACTCGTTGAGCTGTCCGTCCAAGTCAAGTTCGAAGTAGACCAGCTCTGCAGAACTCAGGGCAACTACCACCTGGCGCTTGTTCGTCGTGGCCGCAACAATAGTCCTACGATCTGGAACACGCCATTCATTGACACGGCGATCAGCCAAGACGTGCCGAATTCCATGAGGATGGACCTGGAGAAGGGCATCTGCGCCGATTTGTTGAACTGCAAGAGTCGGAGCTGAAGAAAGGAAGCCCGTGTCTTGAACTTCTTCGATTGTTTCACCAATGGACAATACCAGCGTGCCGTTCACAAACGAGAGAATGATGTACGAATCAAACTCGTCTATAAAGACGTAAACTCTACAGTCGATAGACGTAAGTAAGAACGTACCCTCTTCGCGCTGTTTAGTCGTCCAGACGGCATTCGGAATGCCTGGAAGCTCTGAGCTGACAGATTCCTCTACGTCGAGACCATGACGAAGGATCCGGAATGAACTGCGTGCGCCCCGACCACAAGCCGCCAGGATTTGGGGAGTGTCCGAGTTTGGCAGAATGTTCATTACTTTCGAGTCCAGTATCGGATCCAAGGACTCCGCTTCGTCGGAAAGAGCCAGGTTATCCAAGGGACGGGGGCGGAAATGGGCGTGTGGTAACGGGGCAGTTGGATCAGCCATGCCGAACGAGGGGTAAGAAGTCGAACTAAACTCAGGCTCGTTATCGTCATCACCCAACTTTTGAAACTGGTAAAGATAACTACGCGGAGTCGAGTGGTCAACTAGGAAACAGAAGCGAAAATTCAAAACTCACTGATTGCCAAACTCAGAAGCGACAAACAGAAAACCAGATTTAAGAATACAGAGGCTACAAGCCACAGGTACCGTGTCAAAATACTTGATCTTTAATGCCCTGACTTCGTCTTCTTCATGGTCTATTGTAACCTTGAACAAGTCGCCGTCTTCGCTTTGAAGCAGAAAGAAAAAAGCACCCTAATAATGTGTACATTGAGCGAATAGAAACGCCGACTCATCAAACAACAGACCTTCATCTTGTGCATGACAGCCGCAACGATTATAACGCCGCGTGATGGATCCTCAAGTGGATGCCTTCGCCGTGGAATGGGAACACGATGTTGCTGTTTGTCCACATGCCGATATATGATGTGGTCTTCACAACAAACAAGGACACCAGAGGGCCCGTCAAATCGATCAGTCGATGCTACCTGGCCACCAGGGACTTGAACAAGGAGATTTGCACGAGGATCAGTGGGTTCACTCCATTTCCGAACAACGTGGTTAAGACCGAGGTCCAGCTCATAATAAGTTAGCATCTAGATTGGGATTCATGTCAGTGGGTATTCAAACAGGGAAGGTGGCATACACACTTTTTCGGCGTTGTTGAAGGCTTCTCCAGTTGGGTCCTGGTCGGACTCTGTGTAGTCGACTTCCAGAGCAGCAAACAGGGGGTTTTCAAACCCAACATCAAGACCGACAATATGGTGTATGATGGCATTGTTCTTGTGCGCTTCCAAAGGTGACGAGATTGTCAAGTTGGCGGCGGCATCACGGTTCAGGATGTATACAAGCTTCGCTTTCTCTACGGCAGAGATCATAACGCTGCGTCCCTTGGGGTCCGTGGCGAGATATTGACCAGGGACAATGCGTCGCGCGCCAGACTTTCCAAAGGTTTCTTGATGTAACTTGACAAAGCTGCTGGATTTTGGGTCATAGTCCAAGATAACGATTCGTCCAGAGTCGGACCCTACTATAGCGTAGTCTGAGGACGAAGCAGAAATGAGATTGTAGGGAAAAACCGCGAATACGTACAAGGCGCTCACCCTTGGTACCACCCGTCAGCCGGAAAGCCGCCAGTGAACGTATTGAACCAAACACATCCGAAGTGATGACTGTGGAGAGTTTTCCTGTCTGGACATCGGGTCGCAAGAGTTCGAGGCGAGTGCCATGTGCAACTATGATTTCCTGGGTGCGAGAGCCTGAAAAGTTACCGATGATTGCCTGCGTTGCAGCCGTTGGAGGTTGCAGCGTTAAATTGTACAAATGCATACCAAAACTCGTCCACCCAAGCGAAGAACGTCGATGTCAACCGTGACGAGTCGTACCAAGAATTTTCTAAACAGCTTTGGCTATGTTTGTGTGCACAGTACATAAGACGCGACTACTAAAGCATGTATCTGAAAAGAGGACTCTCGTCTCCCGCGTTTCTAAACTCATCCCTGTGGTCCTCAGTGATTCCATGCTCACGACACAGATCTTCTTTCTGCTTGTTTATTCTGTTGTAATCCCACATCGCAAACGTGGACAAGAGTATACTAAGTAATCATCGAATGGGTCAGCAACCGAGTAGGGTGATCATCACATAAACGCGCACGAGAGGGACAGCCAACCCATCATCGTTCCGTGGCCTACACGGAACCGTGGAGGATCAAAATATATAAACGATGAGCAGACCCTATTACCGCTTTATTGGTCTGTATGCTCGTATTGGAAGAAAACGTGCGGCTTACGCCCCCAAATTTGCCACACCAGTGGCCGTGGCAATGGAAACCCCACGTTTCAGATCACCTCCAGCGTTTGAGCTGACCCATGCGATATTAACAGCGATGGTTGGGAATGCACCGACTGCAGCAAGGACGGCGCCAGCGTACGAAGCACCAGGGTTCTTTTGTGTACCCAGTACAATAAAACCGACCAAGGAGACAAATGCCCCGGCGATCACGTACGGTCCTCGAAGTTTATGAAGATCAGAATAGATCCCAGCGAGAACAGTGCATATGCAACCTGCAGCGTACGGAGGGACGGAAAGCAGCTGGGCATTAGCAGCAGAGAATCCGAGTTCGTTAATGATCGTAGGGATGAAAAGTGACATGGCGAGAACGGGAACGGCCACACTGGCAAGATCGTTCAAATGTCAGAGTCGGACTGCTGCTGTGTGTAGTTACATACCCAGTGAATATAAACGCTTGAAGAAAGGTCCTATAGTCCTTCAGAGATTGTACAATGAATGCAAAATCGTAGTGCGTTGCAAGATCCTGCGAGTCATTCTTCAACAATCCAATAATATTGTATCTCTCCTCATCGGTCAAGAATGACGCTGTATCTGGGTACTAGACGTTGTACATGGAGCGATGAGAGTCTGTAGCGGTCCGAGGAGGCATTGCTACATACATCATACATGAGGAAGAAGGCTGCGAAAGCCGTGATGATCGTGGCTATCGAATCGTAAGTTCATTCACTGGTACTTCATGGTAGACTGGATGCTCACCAAGTCCTTCTAGGCAGAACTGCACACAATGACATTACATGAATACATTCACAAGAATCATTGAAGTTTGCTTACGATCCACTGCCAGCCATGGAGGCCACCGATCCTGGCAGGTGAAATAAGCTCAATGGCAAACAAAACAAACCATTCCAAGAACATCCGCATACCCATTCATTTTTTCGATGAAGTAGCTTTCGGTCTGTTGTCATGTAATGATCATAGGAAATGAGAAGAACACTCACGCAAGAATACCACCAAAAGCACCCGCCACGGTGGCGGCAGAAAAGAATATCGCGATGCGCAGCGCGCGGTCTGTACGCGGATACCACAATGAAATGTAATAGTTCACACCAGGGAATAATCCAGCTTCCGCGAGACCGAGGAAAACCCGTGCACTAGTACACGAGGTGGATAGAGGCGTCAATAACTCGCAAACTGACAGCAGTGTTTTCAAACCCTTACACAACTAGTCCTTCATAGGTTTTCACGAGGCACATGAAAGTCATGATTAGACCCCATGCAATCATAGTTATCGGCACTACATTGAGAAGTCCGGTCAGAACGGAAAGCTATGCAAGACGGATGATTGTCATACACCATCTGGATGGTCGAAAGAGTTTGAGGATGATATTCCTATACGAGAATTATATCGCAGAACAAAAATACGTTGCTCGAACTTACGACGGGACTTCCGCGAAACTGTATGTCACCTTGGAAAGTACGTTGGTCACGCTTTAAAACAAAAAAGGAGATCCGCACAAAGAAGACGGCGGCAGTAATGTTGTACCTAAAGCCGACGAGGTGCAGGTCAGTCGACATACCTGCAATTCTGGCGTTGCCTGAGAGCTGGTATAAGACCACGGTCCAATGTAAAAGTACAAAGTGATACTTGCCGATGTTGATGCGGTCTCTGGATAGTAGAGTATCAGCCACAACCTAGGCAGGGAAGACGTCCGTCGTAACTCACAAGAAAGAAAGAAGGTATAATAGAGAAAGCAAAGGAAGCAGACGCCAGTCTATCTTCCGTAGCAACCTAGCACGCTCCGAAGGGTCAAGTTCCACGACACCCCCAGCGACGACGGCGACATCCTTCTCATGATTGAAAGTATCTGCCCTTGCTCTTGTCGATGAATCCATATAGTATCGCGACTGTAAAAGAGGGCGGAGAGAATCGGAAAAGAAACACCTGAAACTTGACGTGCAACTTATGGCTCTTGAGCTAATCACTCCCCCGTTTTATGTGCTCGTATCTTTCCGATTCAACTTAGGCGGATAAAGTGGGGACTACGCACCTCGTGTTACTCCGGTAATTGACTGGCGATCATGTTGGTAGACCAGACACGGATCCATCGAACATGATTTTGGTCGATGTTACGTGGAAGGGTGGATCACTCGGATATTGCCCATCATTGAACACTGCACGCAGCCTGTCTCTATCGGACGGTCGCCGTTTGATGGGATGCTTCCAATGACCAGCTTAATGGTGACCGGCCTTGACCGGGACCATTCAAGCAGCGTTTGTTGAAGCACTTACCTCGGTCTCACTGATGGGGCACGTGCGCATGGAGAAAAAGAAGCATTTGCAGTACTGTAGTCTGAGAACTGTTCAAACTTCAACATGACGTGCCCGGGGCCCTGTTACATCCGTTCAGACCAGTCTGACAATTACGGATTCAAAGATACGGAGAATGTGATCTGGGTTCAGTCCCGTGTGCACCAGGCACTGGCAGATGGACTTCGTAAAGCACCAAGCGATCTGGACGAAATGAAGAAGCAGGAGTCGCGACTGGCGCGTGGCGACAGGCTCACAGAGTCGCAGCCCAGACCACGGTTAACGTTGAACTTCAAAACTCAAGAGCCACTGGCACTCAGGCTGTGGATAGTAGAATAACTGAATTTCATAGGGTCATGCAGTGAATTACATAATTCAGTTATCTTTTCCGCTGAAAATGCATGCCGTTAATTTCAGTTATCCACTGAATACATATTTTGCACAGGTTCAGTGGCTTGATTCTTCCTGTAAACCATAAAAGGACATAACCTTGTTCCAGATAACATGAATTTCATGTGATATAGCTGGTAAATTCAGTGGAAAAATGCTCGGAACTTCAGAGTGGATTGATGCCGGTTCAGTGGTTTTTTTTTCCAATGGAATTCATATATTTATCTATTGAATCCCCGGCAAAAATGCCATTAATCTACCGCTGAATTTCACGTATATTACTTTCCATAGTGCTGGCACGCCGGACACCTGCCACTCCCGTTTGCCGGAACAGTAACTTGATATATTTGTAAACGAATTGAAGCTGAGCAATAATTGCGATAAATACAAAAGTAATACGGTCAACCATGCGAGGAGGTTGGTCCTCGTTCGGTGAAGACGATACAACTATGACCTGAAGGGGAAAAGATGCAGCTCGTCCTTTACAACAAACTCTGCTTCCATTTCACCTCCACGCCATCAGCCATGCTTAAGAAGGGCATCAAATCGCTCGTAAGGAATTCACTGGGCCACTGTTGTCTGATCTGGCCCTTCAAGTAGGTGGTCGTAATTTTGAGGTGATCTTGCTGGATCCCAGGAGCGATGGTCTTGATGGTCGGTGCTTGCTCTTCAATGATGCGGTCGATCAACTCCACGGTGATGGGTTCACCAGTATCCATTCGCGCGGCGTACTTGACCCATTGCCATAGCTGGACGCGAGCAATCTCAGCGGTGGCTGCATCCTCCATCAAATAATTGACCGGAATGCAACCGTTGCCACCGATCCATGCCGTAGAATACGCCAACGCTACGGAGACGTTACCGCGCACACCGTCGTCGGTGATCTTCCCAGGGACATTGGCGTTCAACAGATCAGCAGCCGCCACTTTGACATCCTCTCGGCGAACATGATACTGTCATGCGGGAGCGCGTTAATACTGATGTGAAGAAGCGAAGTAAAGGATCCACCTGATTTGGGCCCAACATGTGTTCGTCGAATATTTTGCGGGCAATCTCGTTGATGAGCGGGTGGGCAATCCAAGTACCATCATGTCCGGCCGTGACCTCCCGAAGTTTATCCGCTCTGACTTTTTCCATAGCAATCTCGTTTGCCTTGGGATCATTCTTGATGGGAATCTGCGCAGACATACCGCCCATGGCGGCCACTTTCCTCCTGCGACCATTGTTAGTATGCTGCACATGTTATAGTAGTTGATGTCACACCTGTGACAAGTTTGGATAAGAAGTCGCACGTAGGCATCCATGAATGGTACAGTCATGGTGACATCCTTCCTGTCTGGTAGGACGGCGCCTCGGTCAGCCCTGCGTTTCTTGATGGCGCTGAAGATGTAATCCCATCTATGCATTTCCGGATTAGTAATAGTTTACAAGCAGGTAGAGCACAGAAGCCTCGAGGAAAGTAACGGAAAATCCTCACCTCCCACAATTCAGGCCAGCAGAGTGGTTCCTGAGTTCGAAAAGGATTTCTTCCATTTGGAACGCAGCAGGGAGAGTTTCTATCAGGACGGTAGCCCTGATAGTATTGTGGGGGATACCAAGATAGGACTGAGAGAAAAGGAAGACATCGTTCCAGAGACGGGCTTCAAGGTAATGTTCCATCTTTGGAAGGTAGAAGTAAGGACCCGAGCCGCGCTTGATGAGCTCGTGGGCATTGTGGTAGAAATAAAGTGCAAAATCGAACAGTGAGGCGGACAGGGGAACATTGTCAACCGTCACACGAGTCTCGTCCAGGTGCCAACCCCTAGGTCTATGGAGATATTAATTGCCGCGGTTTTTTGGGGGGGCGGAAACCCAACCTACCGAACTAAAAGAACAGCAGGATTTTCGATAAGCTTGTATGACTTTCCACTAGAGACAAAGTCGATCTGACGCCTAACAGCATCGCGGAGGTTAACCTGCCCGTTGAGTATGTTTGCAAATGTCGGTGCGCTGGAATCTATATCAAGTATGAGGAGAGGTTGCTGGAGAAGTGCGGACGAAACTAACCTTCAAGATCAGCCATGAATGTCTTTGAGCCACTGTTCAAGGCATTGATGACCATCTTGCGGTCGGTAGGACCAGTGATCTCGACGCGTCTATCCTCGAGCCCTGGTGCGGGAGGCGCACAATGCCATGAAGGCTCAGCACGTATGTGAGCTGTCTCCGGCAGGAAGTCCAGGGGAAGACCTGAGTCGAACCTGCGCTGGGTAACGTCGCGCGCAACCAGAAGACTCTGGCGGGTGGACTCAAAGGTCTTGTGAAGAGCAGCGAGGAAGCTCAACGCGCCGTCTGTAAGAATTTGGGCTTGTGCCTCTGGGGCAACTTTTGAGTGAATGTGAACGCCTGTAGGCATCTTGCACGCTACGAAGTGAATGTAGACGTCGGTGGTCGATGGCGACTTTAAGTCTTGGCGGGACTCCGTCCGAACTCCGTTCCGACTCGTCATGACCCTAAATAATAATCGCGGTATCACATGCATGATGCAACTCCAATGATGCAAAAAAACGACCCCTAACTGGAGGACCTGAACAAAAGAACTTCACCCTATTTTTGCTTCTTCCTCTCGTCATTGTACGGCTCAAAGGCCCATCAATGGAATCCCAAAGTTTCTAGATCTGCACAGTGACGCACCGTTGACGCGCCATCAAAGATGCAGCATGTCAACATCAAGTCAACATGATTTCATTCCTCTCTATTTCACGTGTCTTCCAAAATTCTCTCCCGCTTGATCATCGGTCCTTCCGAGGGCGTTCCGTTATTCCGTCGCCGGCATCAGCGACGACATGACATCCGCACTAATACGATAGCCTGTAAAGTAGAAGTTGACACATGATAATGATAAGTAACAACAATCGACCGCGATAGCCCGGACAGCCAGACAATACTGTCCCACTATATTACCATCTATGCTAGCTGGAGATTCGTTGTTGTCCTGTGCGTCTATGACTTCTCTGCTGGAGGGCTGGCACCCGTCTCCACTGGCACGGTCACAGGTTCCGACGGCATCACTGACAACACGCCCAGCGAACGGAGACGGAGAGTCGATGCCGACGTTTGGCAATGAATTCCTTTGCCCCACGCTATAAACAGCAATGAAACTCACCAATCATATTTTTAACAGCAGACTCTCCCACTTTGATCACCCTACGACACGCCATCTGCCATACCCCGACACTTACAGAACCTGGAATCCAAGTTATATTATTATTGTTCCCTTCGAGGAAATCCACTGACCTTGTGGCGCAAACGGCAGTGCAAGGGTCCACGTCAGAGGACCAAACCAGTTGGGCGGCAAGTAGAATACGGGAGATTTCCTGTACCACCACCCAACAGCGAGCTGTAGCCCCGTGGTTAATATCCAAATGAGACTATTAAACTTTGCCGAGAAAGCGGTTTTTGTCGTGGCAAGCTCGCTGTCTGAGAGGGGCAAGTATCAGGTATCACAGTAACAAGGACCGTGTACGAGCCGGTCGGACACGAGGAATGGGACCCACTCAGTCTTTCGAGTTCTGCAAGCCCCTTGTCGACACTACGTCTCAGCTTTGCCCACTTAGCGAACTGATCTTGAGCGCTGGTCTGCGTAAGCTCTTTCTTTGTATTGAGAAGTTCGATTTTGAGCTGGCGCTGTCTTGCATATTGGGCACTCATGAAGACAGTACAGTACAGACCCCAAGCCTGGAACAGGTTAGAGGTTGAACCTTGGAATAAATCCGAAAAGATGACATACAAAATCGAGAAGAACAGATTTCCCGATCCATGTTACAAGTTCGGTCAAAAACACGAGTGAGAAGATGGTGATAATAAGAGACATCGTACACCAGGACAGCGACGTGGGGAGAATTTTGTTCTTACAAAATGCAGCGGGGCTGCAAGACGGAGAAGTTGGCGGGTAGGGATGTGTGGTCAACAGACAAGTGATGTGTCACCCGGAAGCAGTTCGCGGCAAACACGTTGCGTCATGCGTGCTGGTAAACACGACTGACAATTAACAGAAGTACAGGCTATCGTCGATGTACTTCACTCAATCGTTGAGTCACTC
>JBBPLL010000854.1:0-11358 GCA_038089755.1 Leccinellum rugosiceps | reverse complement strand
AAGGAAGGTAAGGACAATTCGCATCGTGCAACTTGCTTACATATAGGATAAACTGCAATAGACTATGGCAATGCCAATCAACAATACGGTACGATCGATTCCGAGTCTTGGAAACTACGACCACATCTTTTTCAAATAGCTCACGAGAGAAAGACTAGAATTCGTATGCACTGTGAACATCCCTTTTAAAATCCTCCCAGCCATCTAAGTCGACATAATCGTCCAGGACACACTCTACCTCTGACCCCGATCCGGACGGAGCCTCTGCACCTAAGACATCACTAGCATCCGACTCAGAATCGGTAAGGTATTCTGAATCAGACTCGTCGACCTTGTTGTCTGGATGGTTTTCGTGGGTTTGTATGTATGACTGCGGGGTGGACTGGCTTGAAGCATCGTGAATTCCCGTCGGGTTTGCATCCATCAAAGTCGTTGACGTGTCATCCGAGTCAGGATGTGAATATGGGTGACCAATACCAAGTCCCCAATGATAGCGCATGAGCATGTCACGATCAGCGAAGCTAGGGTGTGCTTAGTAGGGTCGCCTCGAAAGCATAAAAATTAGGCCGAGACCCACCGATTGATATAGTAACATTTCCAATCATCTGCGTCAGCCGCACAATGTGACATTGCAACCCCATCGGGATGGAGTAGGCCATCATCAAAAGATGGGACGACATGACAACCTCTGAGCACGTCTGCCGGGTCGACAAAACTAAATGCCCGCTCGTCAGCCATTGGCAAAAACTTTACACCGTCCAGAACGCATTGCTCCCATCCTGTCATGGTGGCCGTAGTACAATCTTGTATGATTTCAAACCATCGTACCCACAGGAACTCGATCCGATGGGAGCGAAAGTCGTTCGATCCAGGCCCAGTGTATAAGACATTGGCATGGAAAATTCCCAATACCCGCGCATATCTAAATGGGTGGTCATTTCCATCTCGATTGGACAATAATATGATGTCGCGATGGTCGGTGCGAGGGTTGATGGTGTCGTATTCCCGCTGGAGGTCATAGGTAGTATAATTGATGCGAAGTAGACGGTGACGATAAATCTTGTTTCCAGCGAATAGGACATGGTTTAAATGGGATAGATGACATGTGCCGACACCTGGAAGATCTGTCGTAGTGATGACATCAGACGTTGCAGCGTGTTTTGGAGCCCTCTCCTTGTGGATGGCTGCTATCCGAGGGAGAATATGAGCCTTTAACCTTAAAACAAAATCCTGGAGGTTCTCTATGAGTTCCGAGTCAGAGTACGATGTGAGAAATATGAAAACACCAACTCTAGTGGCAGGATCCCCGATGTTAGTTTGTACAAATACTGAGAGTTCCTCAGGGAAATTCTGAGATCTACCAATGACATGGTGTTCCTCAGGGTTGTTTGGCACTGGATCTGCGAGATTAAGAGCATTACGTCGCATACGAATCCATCGGATACGAGCTTGCCGCCGTTCTATCGAGGCAAGCTGCGGTATAAAAGCTTTTCGGTTGGTTCTCGTGAACCGACCTTTACTAGTCCGGTGCTCGAGTTCTCCCTGCAAGAATAATTCAATACATACTTGTTAAGCAGTGCAACGAAAGCTTGAACATACAGATTGAGTTGAGTATGAATCCGTCGTGCCATACATTCTTATTTGCGACGGGTAATCGGCAAGGGCATGGAGCTTGTAGGTTTGAAGGTTAAGGGTCTTGGGTTGTCGCATCTGTGAGTGCTGGTTGGTTCCTTGTGATGGGTTTGATTTTCCTTGATGTTGTTGTGCTTGCCGTCGGAGTCGAACTCCAGCCTCACGATGCAACTCTCTCGTTGCAAAGCTCGGACATGTATTGGATGAAAAGTGGCGGATACGTTCTCCAAGGTCTTTCGTCACTCCCTCGAAGATATGGAGTGTTTTGTCTGTATGCAAACGAAGCTTGGCCAGACCGTGCCAATGACAGAGGACGAAAAGCAGGTGCAAAACCCGCATATTGTGTGGTTCGGGGAGGAGTCCCGCAAAAACTGGAATAGAACACTTTGCAAAAGTCCCAGTCAATTAGGGGGAGGGGGGGGGGGGGGTTGTAAATGAGAAAGCGAGACAGAATACTGACTTGTAGTACGTCCTCGAAATCTCTTGCAGCGAATCTCTTCATCTCCGAGACGTTCTTATGGAAACGCCGAATCGTGTCGCGACCAAAGGTCGGTATCCGACGAAAACTTTCCATGCTAGTGGTCAGTCTTTCAAAGAACAAAATTAGTTACAACAGAGCTGCTCACCGACGATCAAGCTCAGCTAGCATGGGCCCCTTCAAACTGTCTACCATGCGAAGCAAATGGATGAAAACGGCTTTCCAAACGCCCAGTTCGAACTCATGTAGCAAGTCGACGACTAACATAAGGAAAAAATCAAAACCTTTCTGACCAAGTCTTTCCGAAAATGCATTCTGGAGGATGAGGGACATGAACAAGTTCTTGCTTTACATACCAGTAGCCTAAAACTGAATATACATACCATAGTGGGGACCAGAGATTCCGGTTTGAGGAGTGCCTCTACCTGAGGAGTGTTGATGACATATTGTTCCTCGTAAATTAACCGGCGCACGGATGAGATCTTTGAGCGTCGTTCCACTGTGTCATGCCGAGATAAAGTACCACGTTGCAACAAATCATTTCTGGTCGCTAGATCTTGCACCTTATCCTTGGGAATCAGACACCGTGGACAAGGGCATCCACCAAGATTGCGAATGTTGGCTATGAGAACCCTATGGACCTGGTGAGCTCACACACACATTCGACAACAACATACATACTTTTCAGGGTAGTCTGCTGAGTATGTAAAGATCCGAGGGAACACTCGCCTCTTGATACCATCTCCACACACAAGCACTACACCATGCTCATATGCATCGAGAAAATCATCGTCCAAGAGATCACTCCATTGGGCGTGAAATAACTCTCTGTGACAATGAGTAAAGAAAGGGTCACTTGGTAGCTTATCGCCTCCTGTGTGTTCCAATACGAAATCCTTAAACTCGTCAGGTAGCTATATTCTCAAAAAAATATAATGAGATCTGAATATTAAGGATCAATGACACTTACCGTCTGAAAATATGCCGCGTGGGAGCAGAGGTTTGCACTTGGTGCACATCGCTGGTATTTCGACTCGTTTCCAAAATATACATAGAGCGGCCATAACTTCGCATCCCCGAAAGAGGTTAGCTGAGTAGCATCTGACCAAAACATCAGTGCTACAATTCGTCGGGGCAAGGTGGAGTCACTAGATGGATCTAGAGGCTTATCCTGCAGCTGACGATGTGCCATAATGAAAGCCTCAGAATGGTAGAGTTCACCATAAACACCAATGTCGATTGCCATGTTTGAATGCTTCCATCGTAGGGCGTAAGGCTCGAAGCGGAAGGATTTGCAGCGTAAAGGATCAGAGAGTGCTTCACGAACTATTGAGAGCAAGGATCGACGATAAAAACCTGGTATGATATAGTTTCTTGGACCCGGATGTAATGAGCGTCGGGGAAATGGAATGGAGATGGTGATACTTCGCTGCAACCAGCCATCGCTCTCTGGTAACCAGTCTTGTGGGCCAGTCTCCCCATGATCCAGAGGTGCCGAGTGAGAGGTACCATTAATGCCTGAGAGACCAAGTTCACGGTCAATTGCGGACCAATTGGTGTGATACAGGTCTTCAGGCCGGAAGTCTGAACTCGCAATAATCTCTAGGAGACCGTCGAAACCTTTTTTGGACTTCGTGACTCCGTGATTCCAATACCAGTCCCCGATACGCCACGAATTTTCATTCGGATACGGATGGAAAGGATTTGCTTGATCGGGCGGTAGTGATTCAACGGTTTCGACTCGGACTGGGCCAGACGGACCTACTTCAACTCCTGGAAGCAGGTCGCCGATACTCTGATATTCGGGATCTCGGGTGGGGATTGAACCCTCATCATATAAACGAAACAATCCAAACGAATTTGGTTGAGTGACCAAGACGGAAAGTTGTGGCGATGGTGATTGGATGACTTGAGCCATCGAGAAAGACGCAGCTGGTGTGGGTACTGAAGAGTTTGAACGAAGGTCTGCTCCATCGAAGTCATTGTTTCCTTCTGGCCCAGGTGCCAGTGGGATCGCTGCGATGTGCGGAAGTAATGGGAGTGGTGGCTCTGGGAGCATATCTTGAAAACGCTTTGGAAGTCGGTTAACTCGCCTTCCCCTACGAACAGAAAGGGGCAATGTGTCGTGATCATCCTACACTCATGTCAGACGATCTAGTATGCAAAAAGAATAGTACAAATGCGCATTACATTGCCCGGGTCCGGCTCAATAGTGCTACAAGCCTCCTTATGACATTGAGTTGGGGGCACTGGGACTTCTGTTGTGGCAGGTAACCCAAACTTCACTGATTTGTCTGATCGATAGTGAAAAGATGAGCTGGCGTCTGGTTATGAGACTATGGACTGCGCACCGCCAACTTGAATGGCCGGAGCCGTAACCTCGGATTGATTTGAGCCCAGACCCGGAGCCTCTGGCTCAGCAGACAAATTACCGTCTACCGGCAAGCCAACGTCTTGCAAACGGCGCCTTTTCGCCTGGTGGATATCTCTTGCGTGCTTAAGGGCATTTGCCAAACGTTTCTTGCCCCTCTGGCAATTTTTCTTATGCCTGGTGAACGCTCCGGCATTGTCAAAAAACTGGCCGCAGACGCAGATTTGCTCAGAACTGGGAAACATGGATGCAGTATTGAACATGAAGTGGAGTGTCCGAGTGACAGGCTGACAGCGAAGTTAGTCTAGCCACCAGTACCCGGACCGGCAATGAGTAGTGTCTTTCGGACCGTAAAGGGACGCAGCTCCGAGTCTGAGGAGAATTCCAACGAGAGGATAGCGAAAGGAAACTGAGTACACAACCGTGCTTTCAAGTTGTCACTACTGCGTCAGTAACAGAGTCGATCGTTCTCGTGTGATACTATCCTATGCTACGTGTTCCAGCCGCTGCGCGGTCTGCACCACTGCCAGCGTACTGGCATGACAGCCTACTACTTAGTATCGGCAAACTCGTTCGATGAATCCACTAACCGATCTAATGCATACCACTGGCATAATCACATTCCAACCCTTGACACATGCAACACACAGTGCAAATTTGAAAAGTAAACTCATTTCCAGTACTAACGTTCAATAAACTGACAAGCAACGACGACAATGTGGAAATCGCTCCGACAGTAATGAAAATGCTGAAAATGCTGAATTTAGCATTTATGTTACTGGTTGAATTAGACCATGTCTGCAATAAGTGAGAACTCAGACCCATTGATGGCTGACGAGAAGGATCGTTCTCTGTTGGTTGGTGCAACTGTGTCACAATACTGTAAAGCCCTAGGCTAGCCTCCGAGTCTGTCATTCATATTACTGCGTGCTCCGAGTCCGGATAGTACTTCAATGTTGCGCCCTCAGGCTCAGATAAGTATCGACTGCAGTCGTAGTAGCCTAGTCTTGGAAGATTCTTTGCGTATAGCAAATTCAGGGCTAGGATTCACGTTCACTAGGGTTGCGTTACCAGATGAACCTCGTCGACGTGAAGAAAGGTGGATGCGATATATCTCGTGAGTCTTTCTTTATTTGTCGGAAAACGCCGAAGAGTATATGCCGCATCTGCTCATCGATACTTAAGGTCTCGTTACTCATCTGAATCGTTTTATTTCATAAACCGGGTGGGACTTCCGTCGCGTCCTCGCTCGCTCTTCTCAGTACGACGATGGAAGATAGCACGCTCCAAGGTACGGACTGATTCAAGTTCTGATAACATAATGCATAATGACGTGATCGCCCAGGTGTATTTGACGGAGATTATGTTCGCGTCCGATTCGATTCGACCTCCTCCGGCTCTGTCGCGCTTGCGTATTCGCAATCGTTTGCACGATATTCCTTGCTTTCTGCTTCCTATGAGGGAAGTTCTTTCACCATGGACGTTTGTCCGGTTCTTGCAGCTCGCCATGTTGATGGCGTCGATTTGATGATTGGGCCTGATTGGATTGGAAAATGTTGAGCGACTGTTCGTAGTATGCTGAGTGATTGCATTGACGTTGATTTGGAGGATCCAGCTGTTTTGCTTGCTGAGCGAGTTGCCATGAGTACTGTTTCTGAATGTACTCCGAGTCTTTCAAGTTTGTCTCTTTTGTCAGTTCCTTCAGGTGAAATGATTCCATTCCTAGTTACTTACTAATACTACATTCTCCCTCTTGTGGGCCATGGTTGTATCAATAGTTTCCTACTGCAATTCTTTTCTTATTCTTCAAACATCTACTTTCTTCTTGTACCAACAGGTCCACAGAAAAATGTCTACATATAAAAGACATTGTCTCATCGTCATATGTTTCATTATGCACATGTTTGAACTCATTCTTCCTTCATCATGCAGTCTGATATAACATTGATTAATATCGATTTCGTGTTCACGAAACAGAAAAAGAAAAAAGTGACCCATACTACTAGCAAATGAATAAACATGAATCCTCTATCATTACATAATATATCCTTCACGTAGCGGGCATTGCCGCGCAGTCGGCCCTATATTATGTTGTCAATGATGACGGAACATACGGGTGGGAAGTTCCAAAACGCCTTTTAGTACACGCACGCGAAGACCGTTTCCCTTGATGAGGGAGTCGATGATATATTTTCCAGTTCCTTTCATGCAGACCACTTCCTTGACGTTTTGGAAAGACAGGAGGATAGGGCGTGCGGCGCAAGGCAGGGAGAGATTCCGAACTGAAGGAAATTGTTGGCCGTGGAACCCCTTTCCAACGTTTGTGCATTTGAGGAAGAGTAGAGGGAACACCGCACCTTGGATAGATGTGAGATTCAGCAGTTTAGCGCAAGACTGGCTGCAAACGCGGGAACGACACTATTATATCTGGAGCTCGTTAGAACGATGGTCACAATCCTAGACGACACTGGCACTGACAAATTCGGTGGAATATATCTGTTGTCTATGATCAACGGACGTGGAAGGCAAGCGAACCAAGTCACCTGGAGGGTATCGTCGTTAGCATAAATGTGCACCCTGCGATGACGCGTTCACAGACTCGGATAAGAATACTGAAGTGCAGTGGGTCCGGGAGGGGGGTGCCGGTGATCGCCGAACGGCGAATCAATTATGTAATCACCGCCGTGCCAACTTATCACAATTCTCACAAGTGAGTACTAGTGTATGATCTAAAAGGTAGAATTTAACTCGGACGCATTGACGGTGGATGTGGGCACATAGACCTCGCACTCTAAAGGGGGCAGGAGGGGTGATTCGAAAGATCCCGAATTATTCAGCTGACCTAGAACAACGTTAAGTCGTTAACAATATACTCCGTTTGGAATGTGCAACTTACCAAAATTACTTACTACTCAGTGGCGGTTGGCGGGGAAGGGAAAAGGGTTGTCGAAGCGAAACCGAGATTTCAATGACTATCTAGCCAAAGGGGATGCTGCAAAAGGGGGTATTTGTACTCGATCTGCCTGAAGTGAATAGACCTTCCAGGCATCCGGGCGGAATCTAGATAATCAATTATTCATATTTAGAAGGAACATTCTAGGTGTGTGTGTAAGGGAACAAAATATGTGAAAAGGACCGAAAAAGTAACCTGTAGTGACTTGTGCCGTACTATTACTTCCGAATGTTGGATATGGACCGTATCGCTCTCAACTCATCAAACTTTAGGTTAGAGTTACCCAGCAGCTTGTCAGGCAGTAGTGAAGTTGAGCAGAACGGGCAGTTGAACCTCCAAGCAGATTAAGCAGATCAGGCCACTAGTGGTACCAATTCAGTATTAGTCTGAAGTGGTTTCCCACGTATGCAGGGTGTGCGTAAAAGCATTTTCCTTAGGACCGGAGTTCCCTGTGACCTCCGCCTTAGCGTATTGTATAGGACTTCTTGAAGTTCCACATCTCGTGCTTCTTGTGGCACACACAGGCCTACCTACCCTCATCTTCCCCAGAACGCAATGGGATAGAGCGAATATGGATATGCACTTTTCTAGGTAGTCTGCCAAGTGAAAAAAATCCGTCACCTGCCTCACTGTATCGAGGACGACGTGCGACGACTGCCCGGCGTTGCCACTGCTTTCCATGCACGTCCACACAGACACGCATACATCACCCTCTCATCCTCACCGTCACCCTCGCTTGGCGGTGCATGCACATGCACGCACCCTCGACTCTTGACATGCATGCATAGCCACCTGCCCTCCGAGTCGTCTTCTCCTGCCTTCGGCCTCCCCTCGCGACACGAATGCAGGACGCCCACTCTTGCTCGCCATCACCATCGCCACCACCCACCTCCCTCCATCGGGTCCCACCTGCTTGCACATGCCCTTGCGCAGAGAGCGCACACACAAGCAACACAAGAGTGAGGGTGGGCATTGGTGGACAAGGAGCACCCTGATGTCAATGGGGTGGCCAATATCGCCCGGTGCGGGCGCCGGTCAGGGGAATAGTACAACGTATAGCGATCGGCGTGTACTCTCATCAAATGAGAGTGCACGGCGACCGTGGCACGCTGTCCTCGCGATGATGCGGCATGCACGCCATACACGTTGGGCGTGGTGGGGATGACGAAAATTAGGGCGCGGGGCCATGTGCATCGGGAGGGTGAGGTCAAGAGCGAGGTAAGTGCAAATGGTCGGGAGGGCAAGACGAAGTCGAGGGTACGTGAGGGCATCCGTTCGTGCGTGCGGGTGCGCGTCCGGTGAGACGGCCAGATGAGGGTGAATGAGGGTGGGCAGGGGTATTACAGCCGCGTGCATCGGGAGAGCAATGGCGGCACGAGATCCAACAAGATCCAATCGGGCGCAATAGTGTATACGATGATGCATCCATCAACCCATGTCGCTCAACATAAGTGAGTTCAGACAATGGAATATGACATATGCTGTCAGATATGATCAACGTACCCCTTATCATTGCCTCGACCTATGCATTGCGGATCGCTGGCACATTCCTCGGCGACTACTTTGGGATCTTGATGAACGATCGCGTGGAAGGATTCCCGTTCAATATTCTGAATAACCCCATGTACGTCGGAAGCAGGCTGAGTTTCGCAGCGACGGCGTTGTGGTAAGCCAAGCCCTCCCACGTCTTCGTTTACTTCTGAAAGCCAAAATTCTGGAGGTACGAACGTCCCGCCGGTTTGCTTGTCACGTTGTACGTGTACATGATATACTGGATTGCCTTGCGCTTCGAGGGGTATGTAGTCCATGTGTCCATACCCGCGTCAGTCGCTGACGCCCAGCAGTCCGTTCACCGACATGATCTATTCCAAGCGCTCGGCCAAAAACGAGTAATCTTTAGATGTCGTATGAGTTTTCAGTCGATGGTCTTGCTCGTTGACCTGGATCATGTGAGCACTGTCACTGAGTGGATCGAGCAGATCGGGCCACAAACATTCCCAACAAATCAAACTTTGGGGTTGAAGTTACCCAGTGGCTTGAGGAATCCAGGCAGTTAGGCAGAATAGGCAGAAGTTCCCAGCAGAATGGGCAGAATGGGCAGAACAGAAGCTCTAAGCAGATCAGGCAGATCAGGCAGAAGTACGCATTGGGAATGCACCAAAAGTAATAGAACTATGGGCAGTTCTGGCAATCTGACATAATCGTTGTGCCCAATCAATCTGGCAAAGAACTCCTCCCTGAGGTCGATAGTTTAATCGCTGAGAACTGGAACAGGTCACGCTGGGTCCTGGTTCCCAATAAAGTACATGGTGTGCTGACGGTGTGCGCGTTGTTCCACGCAATGCTGAGGATTCCATATCATAATCAGATCTGCACCCCTTGCTAGTGTGTGGATCCGAGCCTCAGGGTTTGTCCGGCGCACTATTGCCATTCACTGTAGCTTGAAGTCAGCGAGGGGCTCTTGAAATGTCTGAATTCGGTAGCAGAGCTGTGTTTTTCAACTATATGACTAACTCAGGCTGGTCGAAGTACAGATAGTGGTACCCCGACCTCCACCATGTCCGCACGTAGCTCTGCATCATCTCTTTCTACCGATTCTCGGGTTAGAGTTCTCTTTCCATCCACCGTTCCACATCAATTCCACAGTCCAGAGCCCTCCGTTGCTTTTAGCAGAAAACGGGCCCGAGGGTCAATTTCTTCCGTTGCTGGAGAAGATGCCATCCACCCTGCAAAGAGGCAAAAGGGATTAAATGCCCCTGTAGGTGTTCTGAGCCAAGTTTCCTCAGTCGCTTGTATTCACTTCCATCATAAGTTTGACAATGAGCTTGAGCGATCGCCCGAAGTGAAGCAATACATGAGTGCGCAAGCGCTTCAGCTCGCTCGAATAACTCGGGATGCCTATGACGCAAAAGTTCATTACCAGCGGCTCCGTGTACGAGAGCTGGAGATGATGCGATCCGCTGCGGTGGATGAGTTAGAAGAGAGTCAGGTGTGCCTTACACGGGTCGAGCGTCAGATCGGCAATATACGCAAACGCTTGTATGCCAGCGGAGGTGTAGCAAGCATCGACCAGTGTAGGCGACAATGGACCTGTCTCTTTGATGGTTCAGAACCCTCTTGCAATCGCGTTACCTCTGACACCGAAACTGAGTCCAGTTGCCAGGGTTCTGACTGTAGTACCGATTATCACAATGACATTCTTCCTCCGTTGTCATGACTAGCTGGATCACAAATCCCTTGTGTACGAATCCGATTATTTATGATGCTGTACTACTTTTTCTTTCCAACTTTCAATTATTAGTGTTGACCAGTTCGCATTCTTCGAAGTTTTTCGGATATGTTCAGTTCAATGGCAGAGTGACTGCCAACTTATAGCTCAGTGAGGGGTTTGATATGATCCTTGGTAATTCGATTATTGTGTATCAGCTTCGCAGACTCGATAACTTCCTTATCACAGCAACCAGCCGGAGTTCTTAAAATCGTGCAGCAAGTGTGAATGAGTTCCGTTGTATTGAAGCTTCAAGTTGGTAAGGCACATGATTGACTTGGACTTCCAGGAACCAATGGACTCATGTTCGGTTTAGAGCCTGAGTCTTTGCTCGCGTGCGTACAACTTGAAGTATGCAGCTATCACAGGTTCTGCCAGTGTCTCGTTCAACTTGGTGTTCCAAAGTTGGAGCCTCCGAGTCACTCATTTCTCAATGAAGCTACTCCGAGTCAATACGTGCATTTGCGTGTTGACATTGTTGACAGAGTGAACGCATTCATCTCGTGTACTCTCTCGAACACTGGGGGTCCATCAGCAAAACCAGGAGTTACTGGACAGTACTGGACAGTACTCCATAGTGATCATAGCACTCATAGTTCTCATAGCGAGGGTCCATCTTGACAGTGCTATCATAGTACTATCATAGTCTGTCATAG
>JBBPLL010000853.1:0-11369 GCA_038089755.1 Leccinellum rugosiceps | reverse complement strand
AGGACGCTCAAGACGGAAACGTCCGGCGTCGATCGACAAGGTGCTGCGCAGGGTTTGAGCGAGGTGCTTTCTGGACTGGGTATGGAGCGCCTCGAGGGATTGTTGCCGGACATCATTGCGAATGCGCAGTCTCCTCGGAGCACGGTGCGGGAAGGCTTCATGTCGCTGCTTGTGTACCTGCCTGCGACGTTCGGGAACCGGTTCCAGCCGCACCTACCCAAGATCGTTGCACCGATCCTTGGAGGGCTTTCGGACACGGAGGAGTACGTGAGAGAGGCGGCGATGCGGGCGGGTAGGATGATCGTGACCAATTACTCGAGCAAGGCAATCGACTTATTGTTGCCTGAGCTGGAACAGGGGATGTTTGATCCCGGATGGCGCATCAGGGTGCCTTTTTTTTGTGCTTTTTTGCTTTCGTCCTGTTCGTACTGATGTCATTTTTTCAGCAATCCTCGATTACGTTGGTGGGAGAGTTGTTATTCAAGGTGTCTGGGATCACGAGCAAGATCGAGCCTGGTGCTGGGGACGAGGACGAGATGGCCGAGGCTGCCGTTGCCGAGTCTTCGCGCCGGGCGCTGACGGAGGTGTTAGGTGCTGAGCGACGGGATCGCATTCTCTCCGCGTTGTACTTGGCGAGACAAGATACCGTCAACGTCGTTCGTCAGTCGTCAATTCATATCTGGAAGGCGTTGGTGCACAACACGCCTCGAATGGGTACGTTTGGAATGAGTTGTTGGCGACAAGATTCTGATACCTTATTTCCAATATCTAGTTCGTGAGATTCTGCACGAATTGGTCGGGCAACTGGTTAAGTTGTGTTCGAGCGATGAATATGAGCAGCAAGAGGTCGGTGCTATTTTTCTACGTGTTTGTTTTTGGTTTCTCATCCCGTGTGTCGTGTAGACTGCGACGCGTACGACGGCCGAACTTTGTCGCAAGTTTGGTGAAAAGATAGTGGGCGAGATCATTCCGAACTTGCAGCATACGCTTGCGTCGCCTGATGCACGCACCCGTCAAGGTGTCTGTCTCATGCTGTCGGACATCATGTAGGTCACTTTCTTTTCTCAACTCCCTGGTATCGTTCACCGTTTTGTCATATTCACAGGGAGAGCACGACCGATACGCAGCGCGAGGGGCACGAGACCGAGATCATCAACATGGTTCGGAGCTCGCTTGTAGACGACGATGCGACCGTCAGGACGGCTGCTGCGAAGGCCTTTGACACACTTCAAGAGCATATCGGGGCCAAGGCTATCGATCAGACGATACCGACGTTATTGGAGGCTCTCCGTCAGCCTGGCGAGAGCTCTGGAACTGCCCTTCAGGCTCTTCGGGAGGTCATGTCGGTGAGTAGTTGGCTTCTCTGCGCGCGAGAGGGGAATTTGAATTAGCGTGCGTAGGTTCGGGCGGCAACAGTGTTCCCTGTCTTGATCCCTACCCTAATTTCTTCCCCTATGACGGCATTCAACGCCCGTGCCCTGGCTGCACTCGTTACTGTGGCCGGTAACGCGCTGAGCAAGCGTCTGACGGTTATTTTGAACGCCTTGGTCAAGGTTCTTGAAGAAGAAAAGGACGAAGAGCTGCTTGTAGCTTTGGACGAGGCTTTGCGTGCGCTGCTAGGATCGATAGGAGATCTAGAAGGGTTGAACACATTGATGCTATTACTGCTCGGATGGTAAGCATATCCCTTTTGTTCGCTCGCAGCATGTTGTCTGATTTGGGTTGCACAGGACAAAGCACGACGCACCGACACGACGTGCCAAGGCTTGTGATCTATTCACCATGTTCTGCGAGGAGTCTGAGCTCGATACATCTTTATACCGGGTGGACTGGGTCCGACAATTGATTTCCCTGTTTGACGACTTCGAAGTCAACGTTCACACAGCTGCATGGAAAGCGTTTGACACATTTGTCAAGTCTGTTCCCAAGGACGAACTAGAGCCGTTGGTCGTTCCTCTTCGTCGGACCATCGAAAGCACTGGCGCTCCAGGACGGAGTGTGCCCGGGTTCAGTCTTCCAAAGGGTGTGGCGCCTGCCGTGCCGATCATCATTGCAGGTCTCACTACGGGAAGCAACGAGCAGCGTGAAAACGCTGCCTATGCGATCGGAGACCTCGTCGAACGCACCGATGAATCTGCCATCAAGCCATTCGTCGTTCCCTTCACGGGTCCTCTCATTCGTGTTGCCACGCAAGCGACGACTTATCCACCTGGCGTCAAGACTGCGATCCTGTCTGCACTCGCTACGATGCTGGAGCGGATACCGAATCACGTCAAGCCGTTCTTCCCGCAGCTGCAGCGGACATTTGTCAAGTCCGTCAGCGATGCGTCCAGCATCATCGTCCGCACACGCGCCGCAGACGCGCTCGGCGTCTTGATGCGCAGCCAACCACGTGTGGATCCGGTGGTGACGGAACTCATTGCTGGTGCGCGAGGGAGCGAGGAGGAGATTGCGGCGAGCTATGTTTTGGCGTTGTCGCAAGTCGTGCGCAGCGCAGCGGTGCATGGAGGGGTTGGTGACAAGGTCGGGGAGACATGTGTCGAGTTGGTCCACGAAGCGTTCCGTGGGACGCACGAAGGTCGGGCAAGCAAGTTCACCGTTTGTGGACAGCGAACTGATGTCCGGACAGACCACTACATACAAGCGATCGCGAGTCTCGTCTCGTCCTTGTCGACGAACCCGCAATCACTCAAGTCGGTCGTCAGGTAAGTAAAATCCGCTGTCTGGAACTTACGAACTTACGAACTTCATGTTTACATTAGTACCTATCTTGTTTCCGGAACGCCTCCATCGGCGTTGGCATCGCATACCACTCTTGCGGTCCTGCAACCCGATGATGAAGCTGAACAAGTTCGACCCGAAGAGACGCTGTTTGGGAAACTAGGGGTGTTGCGCAGCGTGGCACAGAAGGTGAAGGAAAGCACGGCGAACGAGCGGCCTGCGATCTCGCGCCCTGCGAGAGATGCACGGGAGGTTTTGAAAGAGATGGCGGCGGATGGGGAGGAGAGCTTGGTAGGGATATTCTGAGCCTACTCGGATGCGGGTCCGGTGATTTTGGTTCGAATTCAAGTTGGTAGGGGCCGTCTATCCGAAAATTTCATTAGTTCAATTACACTGACCTTCACGCGCAAAATGAAATCAAACCATGACTGCGACGTTCCATATTTCCGCCACGACTCCATTCGAGGCTCCTAAGTCATACCTGACTGCCACCGAAAATGAACCCATTTGCCATGATCTTAGTTCCACGTTCTGAAGTGGCACCGGCGCGTCCGGAAGAAGTGGAGATCCTCATACTTGAAACTATTGCTCCCCTTCACACATCCGGGAGCATCCTACATCTGCCGCCTCTCGGGAAAGTTTTCCGAACCCACCCGGCTACACCTCTCACTGGCATATGTGGCATTCGAGCATGAAAGTCCCCGAAAAAGCCCGAGTGCATCATGACAGCAGCACCCGCAAAGCGAGAGTTTCCATTGAGACACTGTCTGGTACGCCGTGATTCTGACTCGTGAAGTTCTTGCCTCCCTAGTTCCGTTCTTCATGCCAGTCGTCATCCTCGCTTTGCACTGCTCGCTCTCTCTCCGAGTCCGAAGATCAACATGGCATGCTGATACTTCTACCTTGACTCTTCTCTGAAATGTGCATACAGAGATTCAAGCTCGTAACAGCTTCACGGAGTGCTATGCGGACGGGAGCTTATTCCGCCTACTTTGTAAAATTTTAATCACACAGGTGCACAGTACCCCAGGTACGAACGCAACTTCGACCAGCACAATCATTGGCCGCTGTTTCCTTCATCAAGCAGACCACGGCAAATATACATACACGGAGAAGGTATGGAAAGCTGACCAACTATTGTCAATTCATACATGCCAAATTTTACATAAAACGGCGAACCAACGCCAGCAACATTGGACTGTGACCGATCGCCATCTGGCAAGGGATAACAATTAACTTCAACCACCATGCATCAACCAATGTGAGACGTTGAGCCCCTACAAGCGCCGCCTCTTCCCAGAAGTTTCTGAGTCGGTGCCCTCGGTTTCGGTATTGCTAAATTCCGCTTTGCGACGACTGCCCGTGCGGGGCGAGTTCGAGCTCGACATGTCCGGAAGTGGAGCAATTCTGTACGTAAGATACCAGGGAAGAAGAGTTCAGGATACAAAATAACAGTGAGATCCTAGTCACTATGCACCTGTCTTGATTTTTCCCGTCACTTGGATTGTCTGTCAGGAGTTCTGGTTGACTGGCAGACGACGACTCGTTCACAAGTGTATGCGTGTCCGCATCGCTCGCACTGGATACCAGGAAGTCGCAGAGAGACGGCGACTGCGAGCATTTCTCCAAGAACTGCTGGATGGTGGGTATCATCGTCTGCACAGCAGGTCTCGCATGTACACGTGACTCCCAGCAACGTTGGATGAACTTCCAGTGCGAATCATCTATCGCTCGGGATGTTGGCCGACCTGGCCTATGGCCTTGCGCTAAGAGGAGTGCTACAGCCACGTCCACTTGAGTTTCCGACCAGGGAACTTGGCCAGATAGTACCTACAATAACTGTAGCTCAGGATTAAGTTACGATTCTAGTCAAAGGAACTTGCCTGGAGAGCAACACAACCGAACGAATATATATCACTTTTCTTTGTACGGTCGTACTCAGTTTCGGGATTGAGTTGTTCCGGTGCGACCCAGCGCAACGCTCCCGGCCGTGTAGTTGACCTCTGAAGATATTCCAATGCTTCGGGAATGTTTCCCATCAGGGATGCGTAACCGAAATCCGCCAAGCGTGCAGTGTAGTCTCCGTCGACGAGTACATTGTTCTGTCCTTGATTAAGCAAAATGACGGTTGTGTAATAATGTTGACTCACACAATTGAGGTCGCCGTGAACAATCGAAAGAGAATGCACTACAATATGTTATTTCTGTTAGCTGTTGAATAGATGACAGTGTCTCACAGTAGAGTAACCCATTCGCAATATCCAGGAGCTAATGACAGTGGGAGTCAGCGGGCAAGGCAACCGCTAAGTGAATGAAGTTGACATACAAACTGAAGTCGGTGAATCACACGTAGAGTATTGTCATGGTCTTCTAAGAAATTGTGAAGTGATCCATTGGGCATCCAGGACGAAACCAACGACATGGCGCCCAGCATTCCAAACCCATATGCAATGCCCAGGAATGGAACGATATTGATGTGTTCTGTTCTCTTCCAAATCCCGAGTTCTCGACGGAGCATCTGCATGACCTTCAGTTTACAATTGGTTTAAATCAGGATGCACAAAGTTACCTTGAAGCCTTTCTTTTCCGTGTTCTCTTCCATTCTGCAGGGAAAGCGAAAAGCTTTCACTGCAACCTGGAGGTATATTAGACGAGTGGGAAGTGCTCACAGAGGAAGTCGAACCTCCATCCTTGTCGATCCGCTCTGATACCAACATTTGTACACGTCACCGAAGCCTCCTCCATCATGGTATTGGTCTTCAATCTTAGTCAGGTAGGGTGTGAGATCTGGCGGAGGTGGAACTTGAATGCTAACAAAGATGATCAATGTCACGCAACGACATCCAGCCAGCAAATTGACACACGCGACGCTGGAGTTGGACTGTCATTTCGGCGTGGAAAGAAGAGATAGGGCACAATGAATGCAAGGGGGAAGGGCAGACGCAGATTGTGATAAAGGGTGTGAGAAACGAAGGGAGATCCTATTAGTTTGCATACTTACCTGGTCCTCAAAGGAAGACACACGCCATACATACATATTTCCATAATCTCCATACGATACCACAAATTCTCCAGAGGGAGAAAAACAAACTTGAAGCATGGGTTCAAGTTCAGGATCGCAGAGAGTTTGACCGACAGGATGACCAGAAGTTGCATCCCAGAACCGAACAGTGCCATCACTAGATGCGCTCGCAAGGATCGATCCATCAGGGGAAAGGGAGAGGGAGGTGATCCAGCCTGTGTGACCCGTCCATGACTGTCTGATTTGCTGTCCCGTTTCGGAGTTCCAAACGTGAATAATGATATCCTCGTCCCAGTCTGAGGATGCAAAGAGCTGGCTGCCATCGTGCGACCATTGCAAACTCGTGAAACAATCCATGTCGTGATCCAGCAGGAGCAGAAGGCATCCTGTGTCGACATCGTATATGTGGATCTCCCGGTTGATGTCACATGCGAGTTTGTCGCTGTCGGGAGAGAAGCACACGGTCCTCGCATACATATATCGACCCTGGTTTGTGATGCAGCTGACTCGTTTCCCTTGCAAGGTGTAAATATCCAGCCGATGTCCCGTATCCACTGCCACAAGGAATCGATCGTCCGGCGATATCGTAAGCCAATCAACAAAGGCCTCGCAATCCCATTCTTCGATGAGTATGTGCGATTTAGCGTCGCATACTTGGATAACACTTCCGGACTTGTTTCTGGCCTGGGAAGCGCTGACAATCTTTGTGCCATCTCCAGTCACAGTACGTTGCCTAGTCCGAGAAAATTCCCTTTTGCCTTCATTCTTCATCTCTGTCCCTACCTGCTTGCCGCTTTCCAGATCCCAGAACTTTATAGTCCCGTCGTAAGAGCCAGTGACAAGCTGTTGTCCGTTAGCAAGAAACGTGAAGGTCCGGATAGCATAACCACCATCCCCTACAACATCGATCACCCAGTGTAACCGGGGTTCACTGCCAGTATTCTGTTCTGATGTAATGGTCGACATGGTAGGGCAAGATGCTTTGGTGGATGATTCGGTTTCGTTTCAGGGTACCGATGTGCCAGCAGCAGAGGTGAGTGCCGGAAACTAGTAAGCGAAAGAGAGATGCTGGCGCTAATACTTGAGCATCCACTACAGCATATATAATATACGCCATGAGGCAAAGGCGTGCCTGGGCCTTTGGCGCTTGAAGACGCCCTACTGTCTGATGACAGAGATACATCATGACCATGTGATTTTTGTCTCATTGGCGTGCTTCCGTGACCCTCGACGACTAGAAGAACATCCCTTCATTCCAGGTCTGCCCATCGCGCTAGGTAGGGACATACATTTAGTGCCCCCACCCATCACATGCCAGTGTTTCTTTCCTTCCTCTCCATCGGTCTCTTCCTTTCCCCTCTTATGCCGCCTTCCATTTTAACCCCGTCATACTCCCGCGCGCTCAAGTCTCTTCAGAGAAAGTCCGTTGACTGTCTATGTGCTTCAGAAGAACTCATGGCAGCATCTGACTCGACTCAGCCTACCTTCCTTCTCGAGCTTTGGTGAATACCATTAACGACACGTCACGATAAAATCGAAATCCATGTATTTTCAGCTACTACCTACTGGTAAAAACAAGCCATCGTTGTTGATTTTGACAAACCTTCGCAAGCCAAAACCCGAAGTGTTGAGTGTCTCTATGTTGACTAAGGAGATTCGCATGGGCAATTGTATTGTCACGCTATATCAAGGTAGAAAGTCTGAACAGGTCCGCATCGCCTTCAAGTTCAGCTACCGTCGTTCTGGATGTCCCGTGCCCCGTGTTCATTGATGTACTTTTCCATCTCTCGCCATGCGCCTCCCTGACCACCCCGTATCCGAATATTTCCATCACCGCTGCCTCGAGCACAGCAAACCAAGGCACTGCACGACCAAAGATAATTCCCAGCAGTATACAGACGACCGAAGCTACAGAAAACGTAGTGAGCTTCAAATTTGGCAGCAGCGTCTGCGATCTTTCTACGCACCTCTGACAGGTCCCATGAGCCCGAAGCCGACCGGAAGCAGTAGAGAGGTGAGTACCCACTGGCACGATTGCGGGATGAACAGCAGGCCACCGACAGAGGATGCGAGGTTTGGGAGGTAGGGATGTCGTTCATGCACTCCGCCTGGTCGTATCAATCCGTCCGGGTCAGTGGATCGAGACAGTCCTTGAGCAGGGTACGTACCGACCACAGACGCGAGTGTACGGATATATGGTATCAGACCGGACAGGGAAGTTGTAAAGACATGCCCTCTATAATTCGCAGAGGTCTGCGCCGCGAGTGCCAGGTTAGCATGAAGATAGTTAAAGACTGTATCAGCCATTTAGTGATAACTGAAGATGAATGGAAAGATGTTGTACTCAGTTCAAGATACTTTTATCTGTTTCTTCGTGAGAACTATACAGCATGTCTCGCCTGTGAATCTGCTGTGGATGGATATTATCTATGGAAAATACGACAGGCTCACTTTTGCGGTTGCTTCTTTTGCAGTCGGATCATTTTAGTTTGGTTACATGGGTTCGCGGGACACGAAACACTATTATGTCGTATTGCTTGTAGGTTTCCGTTCAAGTTGCCCGTAGATAGAGACATGATCAAGAAAGGATTCTCATATACCATCAACCTAGGACTTCCAACTCATTGTGTTTGAACCCCTTCAGTCCGAAATACGGCCAGTGACAGTAGTGATTGCAAATGTGTTTTTCCTTGTGTTGAGGTGGCATCTCACTCGACGTCAGTCCTATATAATCGTACCAATCGTCCTTCATCATTAGCTGCAATATTATTGTAATAGTACGCACATGTCCGTAACCTACTGTTTTTTTGCCCCATCACACTTCGGTCTCCGCGCGCGTCCGCTCTGACACTTTGACTCCACTGGTGAGGTCTTGAGTTTCCGTGAGTCATGGAAGACGCATTTGTCGTTGTGAGTATTTCGAGGTTGTACATCTCGCGCTAACACACATTGATCAAAACGCACCTCAAACGAGAGTCCACCAGTGTGTGGTAACACTCACCACTCGGATCCCTGGACCCAGGTTAGATCAATCTACTCGTGCAGTTTGGTACTCTACTCATTCATACGTATCGAACCATGATCGCACCTTGTCGCCCTTGCTATCACAGACTTCCGGGGTTTCGTTTTCGGTAGAGTTGCAGATCGCGCGGAGAAAGGTCATGTTGGCAGCATTCGGAACCTGAAGCGACCAAATTTCTCGGATTTTCTCGAAACCGTCGAGTGTATTCTGTGTCTCCATTTCTGGAAGGTGTGAGCATATCGTATCGTTGAAGAACTTGTAGAGAGAGTAGGAGCAGTACTTGGTGCTCACAGTGATGAGGCCAAACTTGAAAGCAGTGCGTCCATCAACCTCTGTCTACTTCCGCCCAGTCCACCAGCATCAGTATCGGTATTGCTCCCGTCTCTCGTATATACATCGCGAGCACCCATCCAGTCGATGAGGTACTAGCCCTCGACGTGCCAGCCACGTCAATCGTGAGTGCGTCTTCGAGGGGCGCGTCCTGGTAGGCGCCACATTTAAGCAGCAGCTTGATGCGGGCTATACGTGTCTCAGGCTAGACGGGGACCGTGTTGGGCAAACGAAGAGCATGGGACTGTGCAAACGTGCTGGAAATGACGAGCGCCTTGTCTTGTCTTTCCTGCGGGAGACAAACGCTGGAAATGGTCATGACTGCTTCGAGGTTACGAGGGTCGATCAGTTGAAGGGCATGGGAGAGTCTCGACGCAGCGACGACGCTTCAAAAGCCGTGACGTCACACATACAGCACAGCCGCTTGCTCTCGTTGCAACAGTAGCCCCTCTTGCACAGTGCCATACCACAGTAAGATACCATGTGCCAAGGCAGAATTTGGAAGCTTTGCTTATGTTCAAATCTTGATTCACTGATTCAAATCTAGTCTTTCTATCTGGGATGATGCTTTCCAACTATTCTTGCCGGGACAAAAGATTTTGCTGAAATCCCTCGATAGTCCGAGTCGCGAAGTCAATTTCACCATCCACTATCTAGACGAGAGGATCGCCAAGAAACCCTCCCGCCAATCGTATCCGTGGAATTTCGTTTACGAAGAGGCAGCTGCAATGGCCCGCCCAGAGAACCTAAAGCTCTCCGACGATGAATTACGGGACATAATTTACTCTGTTGGGATCGAAGATCTGAGTGGTGACTCGGGGGGCCGATCCACTCACTATTCCTTTTGGGAGGAGCGATTTTACCCCCTCATGACTGCTTCTTACAATGCGGAGTTCAACAGCATACAATCGTTTGAACGACCTTAAGGCTCTGCGATTCCACGTCTCATTCTTGCAGGCCAGTTCCTACCACCAGATGAACGTGCGATTCAGCCTCCCGCACTTGTTCTCGAATACATACCCTCCGTCAACCTTTGCGACGTCTCTCCCGCTGCAATTACCCCCAATCTCTGCGCCCAAGTGACCTCGGCCATCGAAAGCTTCCCTTTGCGCGGCTTTATCCACAACGATATCACGTTGACAAATATACATTTCACACCGCCGGAACACCCCGTGCGGGTTGTTCTGATAGATTTCGGGTGCGCTTTCATTCGAAACGAGGATACAGATGAGGAACGTCAGAAGGTTCAGGGTGAGTCGGATGTGTGGTGGACCGAGCAGCTACTGGAGGACAAGCAGAACGGGTGATTTGAAGATGACGCCGCCAGAGCACCACCCGTTGGTAAATTTAGGTCTCAGTAGATTACCAGGGAGCTCGAGAGTTCAATCGTACATAATCTTGCGCAGATCGCAAACGCACTCTGTACTACTCAATCTATCTAATCAAACAAAGATCTACCGCACGAACGGTGTACTTTACTCCGCTGTTCCGTCGGAAAATATCAATAACAATTATAGAAAGTGCAGTAACCTAGCTGGGCTGTCCCACTGAACGTTGTTAGCAACGCTCTTTCCTTGAAGGCGTAGTATAGCTGAAATGACCACAATATTAATGACTCGCTTCACGTTGGGCTTCTGGAGTGCTGCGAAAATACCCAAGTTCATCAAACGAAAGCATCTGGCCAGAAGTGCAATATTTACAATTCTAGAGCAGTATAACATACTCCATGTTCGCCAGAGGCTGGAAACTTGGGACCTTTGCAAGAGACATTGACGTTCTACAAATCCCGTCTTTTCTCTGAGAGGACGGTTCGAGTCGGAGTATTCTGAATCGCTGAAAAGCAACCTGCAACCATTGGATCATGCCCACGCTCCGCGTTTCGGGAAGTGGAGCGATACTGGAGTGTAAATACTAGTGGTGTCAGGAGCAGAGATGGAAGTGATAAAATCAGCATCGCTATGCAGTGTCCTGACGCTCCTCGTCACCGGCAATCTGACCAGCATGACTTATCGAGATAGCAAGTCTCGATGTGGAGCGCAGTAGCCGAAGGTGGGAGCGAAGACAACAGTGGGAGATACTCACTGTATAAACCGAAGGTAGTTGAGCAAGATAGAGAGTAGCGAGAGTGTAACTCGAGCTAGTCAAGGATGGACTGAGATGGAAGAGTGAAGGAAAGACTTCATTATGATTAACCTGGGGATAAACCACCAGGTTTATATACGTACAGAGTATGTTTGTATCTATGTACGTATCTCCTATAGTAGGGAATGATGA
>JBBPLL010000852.1:0-11379 GCA_038089755.1 Leccinellum rugosiceps | reverse complement strand
TGTGGCTCTCTTGAGGATCGCACGATTAACGACGGCACACCATATTGGGACGGTTTTCGACGGTGCGTCGAGGATACGTTTCCCGGTTCTGGTGAAATCCACCAGAGCGAGCCTGTGCGGTAATAATGATGTTTGCGCGTAACGAGGCGGGATGAAGCGACCGACCTACCCTCCTTGCTCTGTGATTACGGGAAAGATGTAAAGACTCGGCCCGCGTAGATTGAAACTCCAGTTGTCGGTATGGCCATCCGTATATTTGAAGTAGCCACTTTCCGTAGAAGTTCTCTTGCTCCGAGTAAACGCAAGGATGAGCGAACGGTTCGGAACTCATGATGCTTGGGTTGGTATACCAAGCGCCGCATCGCACGTTGGCTGTGGGTGCATCAGTTGGTTGGGTACTTGAAAAGTCACCTTGGATACAGGTGCTGCACATACCGGTAATTTGTAACATATAGGACTCAAATCTGCACTGAGTGATGAGGCTGAACGACAAGGAGGAGTGGTCGTAACATGCTCATGGCTGCCCCGTCTGGATATGTTGCTCTTGACAATACGTGAGTTGTATGTCGAGCAGAACAAGATAAGAACCGACCCCTTTGTCTTCGTGCACTACAAAGGAGTGAAACTGTGAACTTAAGAGGCTTCCTCAAAACTTCTTTGGATATATTAACTGCCATGCGAGTCCTTCGGGGTACCTGTCCATTCTGGACGCGTAAGGTCTACACACACACAATGACTAGAGCTCACCAGGGTATTTGGGCAGGAGGGATATGAGTCTTCGAAGGGATGTAGGAATCCTGTACCGTTTCTCCAAGCGCCTGTGCTATCCTTTCATCACAGTGAGGACAAAATTTTCTGCTCTGATCAGCAACGAGCCATACTGTCTGCTTCTGGTCTTTTGAATGGTGGTTGGAAGTGGTCGAGGCTAGGAATCCTATTGATCATCCGCTATAATGTTCTGCGCCCTGCAAGAGAGCACCAGTTTGACGAATTGATCGACTCACTGTGGTCTTAAGTGCCTATAACCTTGCTGTCCGTCTCCATTCTGACGGATTATCGCGACTCCGAGACATCGACTGCTGCATCTGTGCTCACGGATGACACTTCTGCTGGTCGACTCCGCCACCTACATTAGCGCTTGCGGTCGTTCATGTGTTGGTACATAATGCTTTCGCTTGCTTCGTCGACTCCACCACCTGTCACCACCTAGATTGATATCGAAGCACCTTGGATCCGGCTAGAGCACCATCGTCTTGTGTGATCAGCCTGTTTGCAATGTTTAGTGGTTCCTCTAGGTTCTCAGGCCATTGCAATCCATCGTCATTGCAGGTCACGCCCTCCACAACCTCTTGTGGCGCCCTTGTGATCTTCTGGTATGTGTTCACTTCCGTGGTTCACATCCGCAGCCACAATAATGTCCTTGCAGAGCCCTCGAGCGCTGAGTGTGGTCGGCTGCCGTACCAATGTTATCACGCTGGGTATCCTGCGTGTACCCGTGTCTCCTAGATCTTTTGCTGCAACTTCTCGCTCCGTCAGCCATCACATTGCCTTCTCCACATTTTTTGCGAGTTTGTCGATGGACAGGAGGACACGAGCGAGTGAGCGTTGATGCCAAGACGTGGAAGAGCAAGGTCTGATCAACGCTGTCCAAGCAAGAACGGACAAAATTCCGTTCAATGAGGAGGACTGTTGTAGATATACCATGTAGTTTGTATGTTGGATCGATTCGAGCCGCTGATGCTGCTTTCTGTCGCAACCGCCGGGTGGATGTGAGCGAGGATCTGGGAAATGGGTGGAAGAACGCGAGGAAGCCAAGATCGGCGTCGAGGGCATCAGCCAAGAAGATGAGGGAGTCAAGGATATTGGTAAGGGCGCGCGAGAAACGGGGACGCCGGCCGCCACCATGTCCTTCAACATACGCTTCAAGCCGTTGAGATGTCCTAAAGAAAAATAGATGACGAACTTGGTGTGTGAGTGTGAAGGGAACGTCGTCAAGGAATGGGGTCAATCATGCTCACGGGTCGGTACATCTTCCGCTGCGAGCGCCACGGTATCCACCACCGGATAGACCTATTCCTTCGATCCAAGTATGGCGGGTGCTGCGTATCTGCAAAGATCGCAAGGGCCGAGGACCACTATCGTGACCAGTGCCGACCACTTCCGGTGTAACCGGGTTTGAACCCAGAGGTGAAGGGGATCCGAGTCTGCGAAAGCTTGGGTGAACATTTGCACACGTCGTATTATGGGCAAGAAGTGTTTGTTGTCGTCCAAGACGGTGATGTGATTCCATGATTTGAGTGATGTCGCCGCTAGTGCATTGTTCCTCTGTCTATCCTCAGAATTTAAGAAAGGGTTCTTCACGATTGCGATTCACTCACTGGCAGGCGGTGCATGCAAGTTTAGGCGTTCATTTACAACGTCATTGCGGTACCGGTGGGCTCGGGCGTGATCTACCCTAGCAGCTGGTCACGCTTGTCTTGCGCCCGTATGGGCATCATTGGCCATGGCCTGGGGGAGAGTAAACAACCAGATGTGAGGGGTACGTGGGAACTAATGTTTCAAAAATAAACGTAAATTTATTTATTCGGCCAAAAACAGCGAAACTTGTCTGTTGCCTGGTCACGGTCCGTCTTCCTGGTTCTGTCAAGTAGAAGTGGTAAAAAAATTCCTGTCGATCTGGTCATCACGAGAAATAGATGTGCTAACATTGCAGACTCGCGGTAGCCTTGCGGAACTACAGGACCATCTGAAAGACTTTTTGGACCTGGGTGAGTAACGTCTCCTGAAATGGGTGAAAGATCTTCGTCCTTTCGGGATACGACTGGTGTGCCTCGATCATGGCGTCTAGATCGCCTTCGCGCCTTCGGAAAAACTCGACGAATCGTTTTTATAAGTTCAGCAACGCTTCCGTCCATCAGGAGTGAACCGCCACTGGCGAGAGCAACGAGGTCATTTTTCCGTCTGTAGGATGTAGTAAATGGAATCAGTGGCCCGGGATTATCAAAGATTCGATTTACAATCTCTTGATGCGGTCACCGAGTGTCTGGTGGTATAACATTAAGCTCAGATCGGGTGATTGAGGAGGGCGTCCAGACCGTCGAAGGGCTCCTACATACGACCGGGTGAGCGTAACAAGCTTAGCTCTTTTGCGGCTCTCGTAGTAACTATTCTATCTCAGGCTCTGATTGTAACTGGGGGCCCTCTAATCTAATCTTTAGCTTGAGATCCGCAGACATGACAAGTTGAGCATCCATGTTCGCATGCTCGTGAAGATATTTGGACAGAATAGGACGGCTGCAGCGAAAGGGGACGGACAACTTGCATGCACCGTTCTGTACGCTCCCATCCTCATTCAAAGTTCAGCGCCAAGGCGACTGAGGGATGGGGACGACCACACTTAACCGACCCTTTCTCTTCCCCTTTTCTCTCACTTTGATCCTCGCCTTGTAAACGAGCGTTTGACCCATCGACAGGATGGTAAAGTCCCTGTATGTACGATTTAATCGTTCTGGCCGTCGACCGGGTAGACGATCGGTATCTCGAGTGATTCGACCCAACGCCCCCAAACCACTCTCCGACACACCCTCCACCACCAAGAAACGGCCTCGGTACCATCCTCAGCCTTTTCAAATACTTCTTGGTCCCGTCCCTTCTCCTCCCGCATGCGCGACACATCCCCGGCCTTCCACGATGCGTCCGTGTCAAGGTCGACCTCCGTAGAGCGGTATGGGGTGGGGCCGCCTTCCGAGCCGGAACTGCTTGTACGTGGCGTGGCCCGCGTAGAGAATGGCATACAGAACGATTCCGATGTACGTCGTGACGATGTTCTGTTCAGACCGCGTGTAGTGTTCAAAGTGAGAGGAATATGTGAACAAACCAAAGAAAGGGAAAGAAAGGCACATCAGGATATGATAAACTCATACTCACGTACACATACGATAGACTCTCACCCTAAACGGCTGCTCCTCGACCGCCGCGTACCCCTCCGCGACGAACATGAGTACGGCTACGACACCGACACCGACAGGCAGGAGCGGAAATAAGGGCTGAATATACGATAAGTCGGAGAGCGGCCGTCCCTGTGCGCGCCACGCGAAGCGGAGTGAGATGAGCCCGGTCGAGCCCTACACGAGCAGCGCTGATATTCCCGTCAGGTTAAGCAGCCACGTGAAGACGACGCCTTCGCCCCAGAGGGTCGTCAAGAAGGCGAGGAACGACACGACGAAGACATCCTGGTGAAGGGCAAGCGGAGGGTCAGCTTGTCACGGGTCGACCGACCGCCCCGAGCAGTGACAAAGTCGACTCACAGCAACGCGGGAACAGGAACACCATTCTTGTTCGCCCAGCCAAAGACGCGGGGTGCCTGCCCCGCCTTTGCCAATACGAGCAGCATTCGCGACCTTCCATGAAGTGCTGGGTTCGTCGCGGACAACACGGCAGTGAGGAGGACTGCATTGATGACTTGCACGCGCGTTTGAACACGACCGTCAGCGGAGAGGCTGTCACATCCGAGTCTATACGATGTTCGGGATGTAATGCCATCACGCGAATGTTGGTCGGCGAGCACGACGAAACGCCCTCACCGCTAGCCGCCCTGAGTAACGTCGGGTCCTGCCAATTGATGCACAACCCAATCGTGAGGTTGTAAGAGAGCACGAGCCGAAAAAAGGTCGCCCCGCTCGGCACCGTCTTCAACAGGTGTACGGGCCCGCCCGCGGCAATGGCAACGAGCTCGACGCCCAGAAACGAATAGATTGCGTACACCAATGTCTGTGCGGAGTTGGCGAATCCGCTTATCTGTTTGGAACTTCGAGAGCCCCTGAAAAATGCAGTGGAAAGGAGACACGTGCGCGTTGTTCCGTTCCGTTCCATTCAACAATTCATTTCAATTGGCAAGGGATCCGCACCTCAACTCAACCCTGAATCAGATGCGGAATCGAAAGAAGAATCACGTCGGCGACTTACGGGTCCTGGACGCCCCTTTATTCCGCCCCAGTCGTAAATGAGGCCGATGAGATGAAGAGGACGATTATCACGACCTTGATGGTGACAAACCGGTACTCGTATTCGCCTGCCGAAAGAGCAAGCATGAGGAATCTCAGAAAACAAATCACAGACAGTAAGAGCCTGTCAAAGATGACCACTTACCGTAAAGACGGACGTGTATGAGCTGCATCTAGGGGCAATGATCACGAGGGCCCATTGCCAGAACTGAAATTGCAGTGCCCAAAACTAGTTCCATCCGTGCATGTTCTCCGAATTAGAACACGCCAAGGAGAACGGATGGATCAACATACCTGCAGTATCACAGCAGACCCTGTCACCTCGCTTGCTGAAGTGAGAGAAGGAGACCCGGGTGAGCAAGCGGTTCACGTCAGCCCAATACCATCCACGTATATGCATGCAGACTCACGTATACTGACTCCTGTGATGCGAACAAAACAAGTTTTGCTTCCGTCAGTCCCAACTGTTCACGCGTTCACGAACCACTATAACCAGTAATTCAAACCTATTTTATGTATAGTTTAGATTAGTCCCACTCCCAGACTCGCGACACCAAACGACACGTCTACGCACCTAGTGCAAACCCAAGCACAGGCGATACGAACCGACTCCCAAACGTGGAGAAAGCACCGGAGACCAGGTACACGGCTGACATCTCGCCGTTGGAGGGGCGAAAACAAATGGCATCAGGAAACTTTTCTCAGCACACAAACCAGACTGACAGTATAATTGGCATGCCAGTGACCGTATACACAAACACCCCCAAGGCACTCCCGGGTCCAGCCAGCGCAATCGCCTTTCGACGATATAGATCATAAGAAAACATGAAACATGACCTAGGATTTGCTCACCAATCCTGCACTCAAAAATATACCCGTCCCGATCGTCCTGCCACATCATGGATGTACATAGCATCGGCGACGACAAGGATAGCTTCAAACAACCGATCAATCATCACCAAATGCCGACTCTGCATGGCTCATTTCGCTTCATTTTCTGGACTTGCACTTGTGTAGGACATGGCCCGAAGACGTTCTGTGATTGTCGGCCGTGGTGACTGCTCGTGGTCCTCGACATTTTGAGATTCAGGTGCTTTGAGACCCGGCGACGCAGGTTTGGGAACCGAATGGAAGAAGAGTAGAGTCAATCAAACATGTTGTCCAGCCCCCGACCTCGCGCCATTCGGGTACCATCATCAAGTCGTCGCGGAGTAAAAAATAAAATAATATGAATATTATGGAAAGCCGGACAATCGTGCTCTCATCACGCGTCACACTTTACGTCTTTATGCTCAATGTATTACGTCTTATGGTACTTTAGTGTATTCGACTTCTGGATTTGACTGAGACCCCTGTCACCACTTCGGCCGATTCAGAAATTCAATTACGACCAAGTTACCAACTCAGGCTGTCGACGAGTCGGTCAATGTCAAGAACATTGTTGTATCAAGGTAGAGCAGGTGTGATACAAAAACACTGACTCACTTTGTTATGGCCATGTTGTTTTCAAGACCAGTTGACATGATCCTTGTAGCTATCTAGTTGGCTGCCGGCGCCAATCAGGAAATTGGTGACGTCTAGATATTGATGATATACCTAGATATACCCTTGAAATATTTAACTGAGCAATTTTTCAACTATCTGGTTGTCATCTACATGTAAGATACATCAACTCTAGCTAGTTTAGTTTGTGTTGTCACAAGGCATGAGGAATATCAGGGAATATCATCTCCACACTGATTTCCTGATTATTATTAAATTTAAATTTGTTGTCGTCGATGACTCGAGTCCAAGTCAACCCGAGACTCTTGCGTATTAGATTACTTTGCCAGTGCCGGATATGAAGCGCTCGATGTTGACGTTGACCGACTTGTCGACAGTTGGTAACTTGATCATAATTGGATCATGTTTGATTGGCCGAAGTGGTGACAGGGGGTCTCAGTCAAATCTAGAAGTCGAATATACTAAAGTACCATAAGACGTAATACATTGAGCATAGAGACGTAAAGTGTGACGCGTGATGAGAGCACGATTGTCCGGCTTTCCATAGAATATGAATATATCTACCTATCTACCTAATATCTGATTGAAATGCGACTACAATAATCTTAGTCCTGCCAACTAGGTATCCATGACTCCGTCATATCAAAAACATCGAGATCAGAAACAACGAAAGTCCCCAAGGATAATACATCAAAACAAATATTAAGTTGATTACAAAGCGCCTAAGATGCGAGAGAAAAGATGAAGGGAAGGCAGAATGACATGTTCATGAGGCCATGTGTGTCACGAGACGGTCGCTAATTAGTTGCCAGGTGAAAGGCGAGCTTGCATTCCATGGCAGCCAGGAAGATAACCTAGGTCGACGGTATTGACTCGGAGCACCACAAACCCACAATAGACCTGGCAGGGAATCTCACAAAGACGTCCTTGATCTCCATACTCCCTTCGTCAGATCCGGGGGAGGCCGTGACGTTAAAATTCCGTGCTAGCGTCGCAACCTGAGCGTCATACAAGCCAAATTCCTCCGTCCGCACTGGCGATTTCATTCCCCGAAAGGTATCAGATACTGCGCCATCTTCTCAGTGACATCTCCCCCTTGAAGCCATCGTTCGGGTATAAAGTTATCCGGAGAGAGGAAGACGGCGGTGTCACGATGCATTGACCAGTTTTGCATCGCGACTACTATTCTGGGAGTAGAGCATAACCCATTACATCAAACCATTCATCCAAGGAACTATTCTTAGAAATAGATGCAGGGGCAATGCGTTCAGGACCACTGGATACTGGAACGTACAATCAGAAACCTATATGACGCTAGTTCCCTGCGTTCAACAAATCCAACAGAAACACTTTACCGATAGATGCATTCAAGTACGGAAGCTTTTGAAGAGCAGCCAACTCTGGCACAAAATGGGCATCAGGCATGGATTAGTCGAGCTCCGCCTGCAACTTGTTCAAGATGTCCGGTCCCTGTGGATCAACTCCCAGAAAAAGTAAGACAGGGAGTTCGAAGTGGTATCGGAACCCGCAATCCTAGAGCGAAAATTAGACCTATACGGCGGATAAAGCTCAAGTAAGGTGACAACCATATGTCCTATCATCTCCAAAATGACGTCGTGGTCTGGCATCTATTGCTCGGGAGAATACTTGTATTCGAGAAGGCGCTGCAGCAAAACCCTGTAAATGTACCTAAAGGGGATATTGTTCTATCATGTGTTCCTCTCCGAGTCCGGCATCTCCGCTTTGGCGCGCATTTCATACACTCGAACGTCAACAGATTGAATCGTTGCGTGAATCAGGACCAGTGCGACCGCTCGATAAACGTGAACTACAAACCTCGCCCATGATCTTATCAGAATCGCAGATCTGACGCGATCCCTCTCTTTGGGAAGTCAGAGATGGCAATCACAATCAGATCCGTCCCACCGAGAATCCACTTGCTGAGCGCGCCTTGGCGATAGCTGTGAGAAAAAGAGATGATAACATCAACTGTGTAGTGGCGGAACAGCACAAGGCAGTCCAGGGTATATTTACCCCCGACGTGTTCGAGAACCTGATTGGTACTGAGGCTTGGGAAAACAAAACGGATCAAATGCAACCTACCGCAACGAGTTCGAGGACGTGGTCGTTTGCCTCTGCCTGGAACAGAGCCAAGTTCGCCGGAGTATAGTTCTGCGCATACCCCTTTCGTCACACCCCGTGTCCGATATGATCTAGGGTGGTCATCCTGCGGTCAAATGAATAGATATGCGCAATGATCAAGGAACAATTCTTACGCATGGTTATTCTCATTCCTACAGAGGAATCGGTCAGCAGAAGCGCGGGGGTACACAAGGCAGACGACAAACCTAAGTAGACTCTTGTAGAACTTGCTCTTGCCAAATTTGTGAACCGAGTATACGCCTCGCATCGACGTAATGTCTTTGAGTATCACCTTATTGGAACCGACACGGACGACTAGGCCGAATTTCTCAAACAGGCGATGATTGGTCATGCATTGTTGGAGGCGGAGAACGTGCGTCGTCATCCACAAACCAGAAGCCGCCGCGTAGCAGGACCGGGGATTGCGCTGAGAGAAGAAATGGTGAATCGCATACGCGACGAAGCAGAATGGGAAGACGCAGACGGAGGCGGGGGCGATGTTGTGTGATATCCAAGAAAGGGAGAGCGTCGTTGCCGGCTCCATAGCGAGTCAAGAACGGAAAGTGTCCTGCTCCGGTGCCGGATGTCGATGAGGCCTTGAGGGGGCGGAGGGATGTTCGGGAATCGAAGACAGCGACCTTTATATGCATCCCGACAGAGGCACAATCCAGGGGCCTGCGGAGGGCGTCCGTCTTTTCTTCTTGCCACACATCCCATCCAAACAGATGGAGACTGAGCGTGTTGTGTAACCGTGAGTCGATCGTGGAAACGTTGGATTGCCAGCGAGATTCACGCACCCCTTATGTTTTCCTGTCGATTATGAGTGTGACTAAGACATTGAATTTCCAAAAGGGTAGCATGAGATTGTGCGAGACTTGATAGAGGTGTAACGGCGTAAGCGCGAAACACAAAACGGACGAAATGTACACGGGCTTACGTTGTAACAGGAGAAGGTAAACTGGGAAAATGCACGACACGACTCCCCGAACCTGTGGGACGAGGCTGTCAACTCGGCTACGGTGAGACAAACTTACGGGTATCCTGCAGGTGGCTCTCGTTCAAATATTCCAAGCTCTTGGTATCAGAAACGCCAACCTCTTTGACAAAATCTTGGAAAAAATTAAATGAGTGTTGGTAAAGCTCCACAACGTCCTCGTATTCCTGTTTCTGCGCCGGCATTTTCGGATAGCGAGGATTGCAGCTATTCTGGTATTGGCGAATATGGAAGAAGGAAAACAGGTTGGCGTCTGATGATCCTGAACGTATGGCTTAGAACAGGGCAAAAAGGATGGCGAAGAGTGCAATACCTACGGGTCCCCGACAGATAAGATGTCGGCAAAGAGATTCTATAGAAGAATAAGAGGCGTGGTATAGAAATACTTGCCTTGTCTGACGGGGCCCACGCAGCGAAAAACTTCTGGAGCTCAGGCTATCGAAGGTGGAGGAACTTGAGAAGTTTAGAAACCTAAGCCATAGAAAGACATGGAGAGTCTTATCAGTACGCGCAGAGTCCCGAGAGCGGGTCGATAGAGCTCAGTATCGGGTCCCTGATCAAGACACACACGTGAGCATGGACCAAAGAAGGGAGATGAGGCACCTCAATCTTTCGATCGACATCTCGAGCTCAGACTTGAGCTGAGCGCCCGCTTTCGATTATGGTCGTCAACACGCCAACCCCTCCTCTTGAGTCTCCCCGTTCTTATCGCTATCAGCTTCAGGCGCGCCCGTCTTCTTTTCAGTGCTTTTTTCTTGCCTATGCTTATTTCGTGAAGGGTGGAGGCAGAGGCGTTGGGGGCGAGTCACAACGGTTTGGGCACAGAGGACAGAGAGACCAGAGGGGGATTGGAAGCTCTGTTTGAGCGTTACGAATGGTGGTATAGTCGTCTGCATAGCTGTCGAATGAAAGTGCATTGGCGGAGTTGGGCGGGGCGGAGATCACCAGGCGGATGAGGAGGAGGAGTCGAGGTTCTCGATGTATATGCCAGTATGGACTGAGGGATTCTATATTCAAAAGCGTTGGATAGAGCAAATTTAAATGTTTGTTGGACTTGTCTGATAGCGCGACAGAAGAGAAACGTTCCCAAAAATGCATTGATCAGTTTGCAGTATTAAGTATTATCATGGGGCGAATTCGAATGGTTACCTCCAAACGTCAGGTCCGAATCGGCGTTTCAAGCTTCCGCCTCTGGGCGTCCCTCCGACGGCAGGGTTATGTTTACGCAACCACATAACACTCAGAAAGAGTGATAGCCATTCTTCCTCAGTTATGGAATGAGATGCATGTGGCCGAATGAACATAGCGGTCGAAAAATTTAAGTATTGGTACATGGATATCTGATACAACAACGTACCAAGATAGTGGTACAAAGGGCACTCGTACTTGGTAGGTGTGTGCGCAGATTGATAACGGCACCGTTCTTGCATTTCCTCTTTCTGGGACTAGTAGGCCCTGCCAGTGAGTACTGAGTCTTGAAACCCTGATGACAAATGTCACCAAACAAGAGACGCATCGCGGGTGCTAAACGACCCGACATCCCCGTCCCCGGAACCGACCTAGTCACGTCCATAGCAGTGTTCTCTGAATCCATTTCCATCCACTTAGCCGGTCCGACGTCGAGGCGCACCGACCCGCCCTCTCCCGCTTCAACAATCGTCATATCCATGTCGGTCCTCAGTCGGTTCCACACAAGGAGTGTCCGCCGTTGTTTCCTTGTGCGCTCTCACTCATGGA
>JBBPLL010000851.1:0-11402 GCA_038089755.1 Leccinellum rugosiceps | reverse complement strand
AAGAAGGAGGAGAAAATGTCAACAGCCTGAGGGAAGGTGGACTGCCAATTCACAATTGGCTCAAGCTTGTGAACTGTTTGAGCTATCAGGGTCATGTCCATTCTTTTTTCAAGAGAGATGGTGCTAGTGGTTTGTGGAAATGCCATGGGCCCATAATTGGTCGCACTGGGCAGATTGGCATGTTTCAGCAAATTGTGGATAGGTTGGATGAAGACAGTGGAGGTGGGGTTGATGATGACAAGGGTGCAGGTAAGATTTGTGAAGGCAAATGAGGCCTTAGCTTTGTTATTGCATGGGGTGGCAACAGTATTGTCAGACTTGCTTCCACTGATCTTGGAGACCTCTTTGGTTGTGGCCATTGCCATTGCCTTTGCAGCCTTATCATGGTGGCTTCTGCACTTATGGTTACCTTCTTCTGACCTTTTGCCTTGATACTTTTTATGGTTATCACCTTTGTTACCATCCTCCTTTTGCTCATTGAAGGTACGGTCCTATTCTTCTTTTCTTTTAACTGCTGAAATTTTATTGGCATTGTAACCACTATTGTTGTGTCCTTCATTGGGCTTATGCCTGAAAGCATGTTACTGCCAGGCAGCCACTGTGAGTCATTTAATAGCAGCCAGAGTGGGCTGTGTCTCATCCAGCTTGCTGCTGTTAAGTATGTAGCTGAGTAGCGAAATCAGTGTATGAGTGCAAGCATGACCTGGATCTTTTCAGGGATCTCATGGTCGAATTCAGCAAGGGCAGTGAGGTATGTAAAGCACTGCTTGAGAGTGCTATACATGGCCTGGGAATGACTACTACACCTATAAAAGAGAAGGGAAATGGTCACTGTAATTTAAGGTGATATGATGCCGAAGGTCATATTATATGATGGTTACTACATCAGTGCTCACCTGGATTTGAATATAGAACTAGGAGACCAGAGTCTTTGACTCTAGATATAAGGAGTAGAGACTCAATAGAACACACTAAGTATAAACTAGTGGGCAAAAGATAAAACTTGAGAAATGAGAATATAGGGGTATATGACTACATCAAGGTCTTTAAGTACTATTGACTACTGGGCAGAGAGTATATAGTTAAGCTGGCCCTAAAGTGGATGAGTAATCAATGATGTCATGATCAGTTAGTGATGAGGTCATAGATAAGAGATAAGAGTCTAGACTATGATGTCATAGTCTAGGCTAGTCACGTGATGTGAAAGGTAAGAGAGTCATATGACGAGGAAGAGAAAGTGGGCACTAAGATAAGGAGATTAGATAAGCACACATGATAAGATAATGGTGAAAAAAAAAAAAAAAATAAGGAGTGAGAGAAGAGAACTACGATGAAGATATTACTTGAATATCCATCATCCCATCATTTCTAGGTGACGTAGTCTCCCCATCATGGATGGTGTGGAGTTTTGCTGTCATTGGTCTCATGGTTTTTGAAGTGGAATACCTAGCCATGATTCCTCAACTTTCAACACTTGAGTATTACCACACCAGAGTGGAATAGTTGGGACCATTTCATTCTGGACTATTCCAGGTGTTCCTTGAGCTTCCTTGCTGATTGGTGTAAACACATAGTGAGGTTGCTCAGGGCTCATAATCTATTCAAGATATGAAAGCTAAGCTTGAGTACTTACATTGTAGTGGAATAAGATGAGCTTTCATGGAACATTGTGGTTAGGAATCAAGAATGATAAACTCCTATTCAAACTCAGATGTGACTGAGCTCTGTTATATAATACAAGTGTGTGAACTAATTACTATATATGTGCACTACTGCTCATACTTTCAACATCCATTGACTCTGCTGTCTAGTAATATGTTTATTTCCTTTTTTTTTTGGCTTTTTGTGATTATGTCTATTTTTAATAATAGCTCATGGAGTAGATTGATGGTTTGCACTTGTTTCTCAGTTGGGATCTGAGAGAAACTATTTTTATTTCTTTAAAAATGGAATTAAGCCTGAGTGTCACTTCCCAGTGACTGTGCTCTTTCAAGATTGTCACTTCAGTTATTACATCTGGTAGACTATCATTTTGAGATGTAGGTAAGGAATTGTCTAAGGGGTCCTCTATGTTGAGTACATTAAAACTGTAACTAGAAGAAAACAATTGAGTGGTATCTAGGCATTGCAATCTCAAGTTTGGATATTTTTGTATCTTTGGAATAGTCAACTCATGTTCTGATTGTTTGAGGTTTAGGAAATGTATACTTGAGTACTTACATTATGAGTGGAATAGTCGAGTTTGATAGAGCGTAGTGGTTAGAGATCAAGAATGATACAACTCCTATTCAAACTCAGATGCAGCTGAGCCTTGTTATATAATATAAGCATGTGAACTAATTACTATGTTTATACACTAATGCTCATATTTTCAACACCGATATGGACAACCTTACTCTTTTTTCAAGTCTTTCATATCCCAGAAGTAGGTTTTCATTTTGTTGTAGCTCATGCCATAGACAGCTGCAAATGGGTTCTTTTGGTTGGTTTTAGCAGTTGTCTCCACTACTGCATATTTTTCTTTCTCCTTTTGAGTAGCTCTCACTGTTTTGATGCAGGAGAAGCCCTTTTTGTGTTGGCCTTTTGACCAACCACAATTTTTGCATTTCATAGATAGGCTTGGACATTCTCTGGCCAAGTGACCATCTTTTCCACAATTGAAGCAGCTAATGGAGACTTTTTGGGCCTCTTTATCTACCATGTCCATATTCATGGCATTGGGGTCTTTGTATTGAGATAGCAAGTCTCAATGATGGGGCACAGTATCCTAGGGAATACAAGGATACAGTGGGAATACTCACTATATAACCTGAAGGGTGGTGGAGCAAGGATAAGGTTGTAGCTTGGTAGAGCTAGTAGCTTAGACTGATGTGAATGACTAGAAGAGTCATTATTCTACCTGGGGCTAAACCACCAGGTTTATATATGATACAGAGATGTTTATATCTATGTATATATCTCCTATAGTAGGGAATGTCAATGAAATATCATGGAAGGTTAAGGAATCAGGATGATGAATAATGTGAGTCATCCTAATAACAGATAAGCTATCTACCAATAGCAAATCAACCTTTTATCTATGTGATGAGTGATCCAATAAGCAGTAAGAGATAGTAAAAATAGAATGATAAGGACCTAGAACCATTATGTGAAGACAGTAATCATGACTAAGTGCCTGTAGCTATGATGATATGTCAAGCTAGAGAATTGTAGTGTATAATGAAGGAAACTATGAATCTCAACACTTTGTGGGTGTGGGAAGTTCCTCCACTATGGGTTTTGAAGGTTTCAACAGCTTCTGCATATATATATTTGGATTATGACAATATATTCAATTACTATCTTCTTATAATCTCTTGCAAGGTAGATTGACTTCATCTTCATGATGTCTGGTTATATGTTAGCTTCTAGAAGTGCCACTCCCATGAAGTCATTACAACCAGATTGATCATAGAGAGAGCTGTCTAGCAGTGGAGGTGAATTTCAGGAAGATTAGAAAACACTTGAGATTCTTTGTTATGCTGGTACATCTCCCAGTAAACGTCTTCTCAACTCTACCCTATCAGTAGTCTTCTGTAGGGGCTCACTAGGTAACAATACCTATCTTGCAATGAGGAGCTCACAAAGAGTTGTGTTAGTTGCTCAAGGGCTAGAGAGATTGGAGACTAATGGCAAAGTCTCTGGATGATCTCGAGGTCTTGCAAGAAGGAACTTGAGGTGGATAACAAACTAGATGATACTGGATTGTGTAGAACTAGCTAAGGGACACCATTGTGCTATGGCAGGTATTTATATGTAAAGGTACAGTGCACAGACCAAGCTGTGTGTATAGCATAAAAGAGAGGAAGTTGAGATAGGAAATAGGATATATAATACAAGAGAAGAGAAAGCCATACATGGAAAGGTAAGCATGGAATGAGAAAAGGATGGAAAAGGAAACAAGCAGTCCATTGACAAAAGGAGTTAAGTTGGAATGTCTATAATGAATGCATTGTTCTTGATAATGTGTTCCACCCATGATGTGGGAGAATCTTTGCAAAAGATCCATAGGTAGTTTTCAACCTCCTGGTTGACTCATTCCATTTCTCCATCAGTTTGAGGGTGGTAGGCAGTTGAGAGGGAGAGGTTAGTATACCTGAGGGTTTTTCCTAGTTCTTTGGTGAAAGAGGATGCAAAGTTTGGCCCTCTGTCTGAGATGATTTTGTTATAGAGGCCAAATTGTTTATATACTGTGTGGAAGAGGCCAGCAATCCCCTTGGCAGTAACAGTTTTCTTGGTACCAAGTACTAATAATATCTAAATACCTTTGTCAATTCAAAGCTCAAAAACCCTTTTCATGACCTGGCTGTTTTAAAATAGTTATATCTCAATGGTGTGTGAATGAGATCACATGGCCCAGGGGGCAATTTGGTAGCCAGGAGTAAGTACTATTTATACTCTACCAAAGCTAAGTGAAATTCCTGCAGTTATTTGCAGTGTGCTTCATGCACTGCTGTCAGGTGTTAGTATAGAAAGAGTTACTTGTAGTTATAGAGTTGAACAATAATAGTTAGTAGCAAGTTAAGAGTCATAAAAGGATGATAGTTGAAGTTGGAGTTGAGATAAGATAGAATGGGTAATAATATTTTTGTAGAATAGTATCTATTTTCACCAACATCCACAGATGTCCACAGACCTTCTCCAGACTTTCTTTAAATCTTCTCCAGACCATCTTGAACATATCTGGAGAGGCTGTGGAGGCAATGGAGTCTATTGTGAACCATGCAAGATTAGCTAACTCTTAGCCAACTCTCTTAGTTTCCCACATGGTTCACTCTATTTTTCTTTATTTCTATGTGAGTTTCTCTTATCTTATCTAGATGCCCTATATGCCTATCTTATTTCTGATCAGGCCAGCACTTATCTTATCTTCTATATGCCCACTCTCATTTCTTTATCTATTTTTCTTGGACTAATCCATGTGACCACTAACATCATAGGTCTAGACTTTTACTACTGATGTCATCATGATCTCATAGTCTAGCCTCTTATCTCTTATCACTGACATCATACCCTATGCCCTAGCTTACTAACTATCTTATGATACATTATTGTATCTGTTACAATCTGTACACCCCCATATTTTTCTTCTTCTCTTTCTTATCTCATCTCTTGCCATCAACTATGCTTTCCTCTTGTCCTTAGTGACTAAACTGTATCATAGACATGCAGCTTCCGACTCTCTCCTTACTATGGGGTCACTAACCTTCCACTTTGTCCCATCCTGATTGATTCTAGTTCTCCTCCCATTTCTGTCCATTTTCTTTGATCCTATCTATATCTATAGCCTCCATGGTTCCATTCCTTTTCATTCCATGGATGACATGTTCCCCTTCCATGTTGTTCTACGATATTCCATCCCCTTTACCCTCGTAGTACTTAATAAGTGTTGCCTCCTCCTGTATTCCCTAAGCTAGAGCTACTTCCAAATAAACTTGCTCTTAGCCAACCTCAGTCTCTGGGCCTGTGCCTATCCCTTCGTCCTCAGTACCCTTGTTGTCTCAAACCTTTGCGACCCTTTGAGACTCCTTTATCCCTAGCACTAGTTCCTCTAGATCCCTGCAATTCTCTAGGGTCCCCTCATACTGCCAGCCTTAGCCTCCTCGTTCTCTAAGTGAGTCCTCGAAGTCTGCAGCCAATCCTACCCAGACTAGTCATAACAAAAGCTCTAGCTTCCCCTCCTGGTCACCATTGCTGTGAACCACTTTCACCATTCCTCCCAAGACCCCCTACCCGCCAACTTGACCTGATAGAGATGCAAGATCTACGTCATCCCCTTTCACATCCTCCCACCTGAGAAACCCCTTGTTCACCTCCTCTCCCTGGAGAGAAGAAACCTTTGAATCCCCAGAATCTCTACCTTATCCTACTAGTGATGATGACCTTGACCCAGACCTAGATCTACCTCTCCCCTCTACCAAGGAACAAGACCAGACCATAGCCCTTGACACTGAGCTATTCTACCAGCTCTCTTCAAGCCTGACCCTCCCCAGACCCCTTACTCCACCATCCCCCACCCCCATAGCCACAAAGAGACCCCTCTTCACAGTACCACCTCCACTAGCACCACCACCACCACCAATGTTTTCTTCAAAACCCACCGAGCTTCACCTCGGAAGCCCTAAATCCTTCAATGGTGACTCTTCCCTTGCCCAGACGTTCCTCAATGCGTCTCTCTTCTACCTCAAGATCAACAAAGCCATTTACAACTCAGATCCAAAGAAAATTGACTTTGTCCTCTCCTTCATGACCAAAGGACCCGCCTTCACCTGGGCCTCCACCATCAGAATGGGATGTATCTCATCCACTGGAGGCATCACCATCTCTAGATTTGATGACTTCAAGAAGTCCTTTATCACCTCCTTCATTCACTCAGACACTAAGTTAGATGCCATCACCTGGCTTTCCTCCTACAGGATGGAGTGAACCTTCACTCTCACCACTTACATCTCTGAGTTCCAGAACAAGGTAGCCCTAGCAGGCATCCTCTCTGATGACATCCTCATCAGCTTCTTTGCCAACAGTCTCCCCCCCTCCCTCATGTGAAGGATCTACTCCATGGACACCTACCCTAAGACCATTGCTGAGTGGTACACCAAAGTCATTCACTTCTGTACTCAATAGGAAAAGGCCAACATCATCACCAGCAAAGCCAAGAAAGCCGCACCCCAGTACCACCTCCCTAAGCCCCAGAAGGATCCTGACATGATGGACATCAATGCAATCAAAATCCCCAAGCTCATCCTGGAAGAGTAAACCCACTGCTTCAAGGAAGATTTATGCCTTCGGTGCAGGAAACCCAGACACAATGTGTCAAACTGTTCGACATTCTCCACCCTCTCTTTCCCCTACAGAAAGCTGATAAAAAAGGTGGCTACAGTGGAAGAAGAAGACCTTCCAGCTCTAGGAGAATGCAAGGAACTAGATAACAATAAACCAGTGGTAGGAAGGACCATCTTCTCTCTGGATTTTTAAAACAGAGACCTTATATGATGGTTAAGGACTGTGGCAATGAGAACATCATCCTAGAACTATCCTGGCTCAAAGCAACCAACCCTACTATAGACTGGGAATGACAAACCTTAACCATCCCAGAATTCATCAATGAGTCCCCCAGGCTCTATCACCTTTATCTTGCAGACTCTGAGAGGCACAACTTCCACTTCTCGAAAACCAAGCCCCCACAGAAAACCCTCTCAAAATATACAATGGTCCATCAGGAATGGGACAAATGTCTCTATGACTACCTGGAGTTTAAAACTGAGGAACATTTCCTTGGATGAGCCAATGTAAACAAAGTCCTCTGCAGAGTGATGCGCTATGGATCCCACTTCATCCCAAAAGGATCTAACTATGTAGCCTGCCTCTCCGCTTCTACTGAGCTTGCAATAGAAACAGAAAGAGCCAAACCCAAAGTCCTTCTTCCTATAGAGTACTCCCAATATGCCTTTGTCTTCTCAGAAGAAGCCTTTACCAAGCTTCCCCCCTCCTAACCCTATGACCATGCCATCAACCTTGATGACTTTTTTGTCCCAAAGATTAGGAAACTCTACCCTTTCTCCCCAGATGAACACAAAGCCACCTATAAATTCCTTGGGGAAAACCTTTGCAGCAGAAAAATCCACCCCTCCAAGTCCCCCCAAGCATCTCTATTCTTCTTTGTCAAAAAGAAAGACAGCAAACTTCATCCCTGTCAGGATTATTGATACCTGAACTCCCACACCACCCAAGATGCCTACCCCCTTTCCCACCAACATTGGTGACCTCCTGCAAGGGACTTTTCAAATCCACCATCATGTTCTTCAGAATGAACAACTCCCCCTCCACTTTCCAAAGATTTAAAAATGACTCATTCTGCAATATGATTGCCAAAGGTTGGTTGGTTATTTACATGGATGACCTCCTAATCTTCTCCCCTGACAAAACTTCACACACAATCCACACAAAACGAGTACTCCAATGTATTCTTGAACTCAACCTCCACTACGCCTTGAAAAGTGCAAATTCTTAACCACTGAGGTCAAATACCTCGGAATAATCATATTCCCAGATTCCATAGCCATGGACCCTGCTAAACTAGATGGTATCATCTCCTGGCCCCTCCCCACTAAGGTAAAAAAAGTCAGATCTTTCCTCGGATTCACCAACTTCTACCAATGGTTTATTGACTGCTACTTCAACATCGCCCACCCCCTCATTGACCTCACAAAGAAAGATAAATCTGGGAGTGGACTCCCCGATGCCAACAATCCTTTGATGCCCTCAAAAGAGCCTTCTTCTCCCAACTTGTCCTCTATTTCCCTGACCTCTCCACTCCCTTCGCCATTGCCACTAATGCCTCCCACAATGCCACTAGCACCATCCTCCTTCAGAAAGATCTCAATGGCAACTGGGACCACAGTTCTTACCTCTCTCAGTCTTTTATTCTGGTGAAATGAAACTATAACATTTATGATCGCGAACTTCTCATAGTCATTTCTCATAGTCATCCAGGCACTCAAAGCCTGGTGCCACTACCTCTGGGGCTTTGTATTCCCAGTCTGGGTCTTCACGGACCACAAGAACCTCATCTACTTCTACTTCCCTCAGAATCTCAACTGTTGCCAAGCCCACTAGCTACTCGACCTCACAGACTTTAATTTACAGATTACACATGTCCTAGGCATTCTCCTCATGGGACCCAATGCTCTCTCTCACTGCCCAGACAAACTGTCCTTCCTCTCTGATAATGAGGGTATTACCCTCCTTCCCCCTGACGTCTTCGTCTATGCTATCAATTTGGCTCTCCAGGACATGCTCATCTCAGCCTTTCATGATGATTCCATTGTCCAAACCACCCTCCAATCTCTCAATGGTTCTATTCCCACTGCCTTTCACAGCTGCCTCTCAGACTGGAAGATGTCTGATGGCATCCTCACCTATCAGGGCCATGCCTATGTTCCCTCCACCAATCACCTCTGCTGGGATATCGTCACCCGCTCCCATAACCACCCCTCTGCAGGATACCCTGGTTACCTTAAAACACACCAGCTTGTCACTGCTGAATTCTGGTGGCCTGGCCTTGCTCAATTTGTCTGCCACTATGTTAAGGATTGCTCCCTCTGCCAACAAAACAAGGCAAACATCCATTCCACTGTTCCTCCCCTCACCCCCATCCATTTCTCTTGCTCACAGCCCTTCCAACAGATCTTCTGTGATCTCATCACGGACCTTCCCCTTTCCAATGGCTTTGACTCTCTTTTGGTTGTGGTTGACCACAGCCCTATGAAGAGAGTAATTCACTGCCCAACAAAGAAAACTATGACTGCTGAGGGAATCGCTGCTGCCCTATTCCACAAAGTATACAAAAGATTTGGACTCTATGACAAAATCATCTTGGACAGAGGCCTAAACTTTGCATTCTCCTTCACCAAAGAATTAGGAAAAACTCTCGGATACAACCTCTTCCTTTCAACCGCCTACCACCTTCAGACTGATGAGGAAATGGAATGAGTCAACCAGGAAGTCAAGACCTACCTGCAGATCTTTTGCCAAGACTCTCCCACATCTTGGGCAGAACACATCATGCATGTGGAATTCACCCACAACCACTGGCCCATTCTGTCACCAGAAAATTACCTTTCTTCTGGATAATGGGCTTTGAATCCCATCTCATCCCAACTGTCATCACTGAAATAAATCTCCCTGCCATAGAAACCTGACTAAAAACTCTTTTTGCAGCCAGAGACAAAGCCCTTGCCACTCACAAACTCACTTACCAAGTAATGGCAGCACAAAGTGGTCATGAATTTAAACCATTTGCCAAGGAAAATAAAGTCTGGCTCAAGGCCAAAAACCTCAAATGCTCCCTAACCTCTCCAAAATTCACCCCAAAATGTAAAGGTCCCTTTACCATCACAGAGATACTCTCCCTAATTATCTACAAACTCCGCCTCCCCAAAGCCTGGCAGATTCACAACATGTTCCACATGTCACTCCTCTCGCCCTATCACAAAAACCCTGTACATGGTCTAAACTTTCCTGCCCTACCCTGGACCTTATAGATAGCAAAGAAGAATACAAAATACTGCAGATTATCTGTCACAAAGGCTTCTCTCACAACTACTCCCTATTCCTGATCTGATGGAAAGGGTACTCCACCGAAGAAGATACCTGGGTACCCAAAAGAGAATTAAAACACACCAAGAAGGCCCTAGTAGCATATAAAAAACTCTATCCTTTCATCTTTTCCCTTAGCTCCCTCTAAACAAAACTGTCCCCAACAACAACTAAACCATTCTCATCTACCCTTTACCCCCCAGAATGTCTATCCACACTATGTCTGACTTTCTGTCCTCCTCTTCCTCCATCTTGACTGGTCTCTCATCCCGCTGCCTCTCTCCTACCACTATTGCCCCCTATGTCCCTACCAGTCCCCTTAGTTGTGAACTGCTTAATACGGACACCTTCGATGTCACCTATCTTGAGGATGACACCTCTTAGGACTGCCTTATCTGGTGCCCCCAATGCCCCATCTTTCCCCCTCAAGAAATATTCCACCCTCTGCTATCAACATTCTATCCCATGCCTTCTGTCTCTGAGATAATGACTGCTCCTCCCTCAAAGAGCTAAGGATATACCTAAAGGATGCTCGTTATACCACAACTATCCTCACCCATGTTGACTTGGACTCTCAATATTGCAGATGAGATAGAAAACATGGGATTCATATGGTAAGTCAGATATGAGGGGTGTGTTTGCCAGCTTGTCATAAAAATTCTCTTTGTAGCCAATCAGGCCACTTTTTCTCAAGTTGAATGTAAAAGTTTCCTGCTAGTGGATCTCTGTCCAGCTCAAGTTCAATTTCTAGATTTCTATTAGAAGTAAATTCCTAAGTTGCAAGGTAGATGTTGAGGAGGTCAAGATTCTCAATGATGGACAATAAAATCAGGGGTAATATTCACAAAGAGACCAACAACCCTGTCTATCTGTGGATACAATAATAATATGTCATGAGAACACATGTGTGTCAATAGGGGGGAGTCTAGTTATGCCTGGCTATCACATAGATTTAGCTCTGTATGGCTGTGAATCATATAGAAGAAATTGCAATTCTGTTCTTTGCATGGTTTTAACTCCACTGCGCTAATCCAATATGCACTAAGAGATTGACCTATATTTTTTAGTAGTCAGAAGAGTTTGTTCAAATGCAATCTACCCTGATAATGTTAACTGAAGCTATGCCAGATAAGTGTATAAATACTGTGGCTATCAAGTGGCATTCTTGTGGGGTAACACACCAAGTGGTGAACTATGATCACTAGTCCCTTAAGTCTAGAAATCAACTGTACTTCTTAATGCTGGAGGCTACATGTAATGATAAA
>JBBPLL010000850.1:0-11405 GCA_038089755.1 Leccinellum rugosiceps | reverse complement strand
AGGAAGTCCCCTCTTTTGATGATATGGGTCAGTTCGATTAGCACATCGAGGATTTCGAAGTCTTGGACATACGGATCGAATCAATTCTGATGGATCAATAGAGCGTCAGTAGTTTATTCATAGCTTGTAATTACCCCACTACAGGGGAACCCACATAAAACCGCACAGTCCGAGATATCGAACCTGAAAAATGATTAGTCCATTGACATAATTTTACCATGCCGATAGGCCCTCGGGGTGTCGGACGCACAATGATGAAGAGGGTGGAGACAAATGTCCAGGGTTTGTTCTGTCGCCACATTAGAAATATCATCGTCTGGAGCAAAACGATCTAACCCAGATATACTCTATCTGCCCGGTTCATTAGTCAGAGCGAGACTTGCGAAGAGGGGGAGCACGACACCTCTCTCGAAAGTGTGAGGACTTGAAACACAAAAAATTAGCCTGGTGAGTGAAGGTTGGCAGCATAGTACAAGAGGATAATTACTGTAGTCATATCCAATCGCAGTAATGATTATGACTATGACTCCTTTTGTGAGACTGGGTGATTGCGCTCAAGTGAGAATAGACGTACGGATAACATAATTGGCTAGGTGAACGTTCGTCAAGTCAGACTGTAGAGTAGAATCCATAACCTTGGTGGGACGTATTGCCGGTGGGCAGTGGAGGAGCGAGGGATGTGATTCGATCACTGGCAGGTGCTCGTGTGCATGAGGGACTACAGCATAAAAAGCAAGGCAGTCGGGTCAAACTCCAGGAGTTCCACTTGTCATGCGCCGGCACTCCGGGACCTACCAACACTGCATCCCCGGTAGTACAACACATACCCGTGACTCGGACCTATCAGCGAACTTGAAGTCCCGATTTGAAAGACTTAACGTAATACACTCTTCCCAAACCAATGGCTTAAAACCAAAGGTAACGTTCCACTATTCCATGCCTCAAGGCCTCACATTCGATTGGATGTGACGACACTGCCTCTCGGAGTTAAGTGCTTAGCAGTGAGTAATCCGTATGCTCCGGGGCGCAAGGCTTCATATTGGACCTTGGCGTTCTCAAATGGCAATGATCGCATGGTGGCTGGCTACTTTATGGCTAGTGGAAAGACTAGCGAAGATCGATCTGAGGCAGTACTAAGTTGTTGCCTTGCTTTTACGCGCTGGTTCCGCTTGTGACAGAAATATTGTCTTCTTCATTTGGATTCAGTACAGTCCTCATCGAGTATTGCCTTGCTCGTAACTCCAAGCCATTGTAAAAACGAGTCTTCATGATACCTGCGCAAGCTCACATCCAATGCTCCGGTTCCAAGACAAAACACTCATGCACCGGGGTCTCCCAGATCCTCGTCCGTTTTGCTGTGGTATGCGGCCAGGAGGAGCGTGCCGCCAACGCCAGAGCCAGAAGCTAGGACATCGGCGATACATACTAGTACCTGACTGACGGCCCGGAGATGCGAAGGCTGCGTTGAAGCCACACGGTGTAAGAATAACTCGTTGGAATTCTGAATCATAGAGAGCATGGTGAGTAAGAACACCATGCACGGTGATGATAGTAAGAACCCCGGGCGGGCGGAAAGACACAGTGATCACTCTTCTGACTTGTGTTCAGAATCACTATTCTATTCTCGGAGTCAAGTCAACGCGACTTTGAGAACGAACTTCTGGTCGGCCTGGGTTCAACGACTCATGGCACGGATTATTCTTCACATTTTTACCAATCTATTCAGGTAGAGGAATCACAAGATATCGCGGTGAACTTGACATAACATCCCATGCTCCGCGGAGGGTCTCGCACTATGTAGTACCCGTGCTGAGTCATTGAACCCAGAACACATTTGGAGTCGTCAACGTCGCAGTTCATAAGTGTCATCTTTGTGCAACGATGACAGAAACATATAGATCATTCAGAATCGTAGGTAGGAATCGTCAACCGTAATGGTACAGAACTATGGATATGGGGATCAACGTATCTCTGTTCTCGTTGTCATTGTTATATTCTCTTCGTGGTTTGATCCCTCGTTCCTCTCACTATCCGCAAAAACCATCGTCGAACCACTCATTCCGGACCCAGACAAAGTCGCCAAGCCGAAGCCGGTGTCGATATTGTCCACCCTTCCACCGTGAACGCTGCGCGCATATAGCTCCCGCATGCTCAAGACGAATCGCGGGGTCAACGTGGATATAGGAATGACCTCCAGCAGGGTCAGAACTACACCCTGCGCTCCCTCTCCCGAGAAATGTCCGAAGGCATACAGAGTGTTCACCAGGTTCCACATCAGGATACTGTGAGGACCGAGCCAGACGATTAGCACCATATCCGACCTGTGGCATCAAAGAGAACAAAGAGGGAACAGGTAAACGCACGCAAAGAAGTAAACCACGCCTTCCACGATCAGCAAATTGACGAACGGACTGAGCTGCCACTGTTTCGTAGCTCTGTACATCTGAACCGAGCGGACCGTAAACTGGATGACCACTAGTATACACATTACTCCTGCATGCACGAGTTGAGATAGGCTAGTTGCTTTGTTCCAGCTGGCAGATATGGCACCCAATGAACAGAACGAGAGATCCAAGAGCTGATTAACAACCACTGTGCAAGGTCTCATCAGTGTGGCACATCACCTATTGACACCAGCTACATACCAACGAAACTCTTTGGATTGCTATAGACAATGCTTGCAATAGTCGACGGAATTATTTCCCCGAGATAGGAAGTGAGGAGTATACCGAGGATTATCTTTGATCGATTGTACATCGCCCATATGCGTAGGATCATCATAACTGTGATCAATGTGATGAATCATTGCTTTGTTATCTTGGTCGGTATCATGAGTACTCACAATCGGCAGCACAAATATACAAAAATATTGCCCATAGAGTGATGATCTCGAGTACCCCACCTTGGAATTATCTCTCAACCCAGTATACATGCGGAACGACAGGAGGGAATGCTCACAACTGCTCGTTGACATGATGTGCGAAAGAAGTTCCAGACAAAGCACAAGTAACAATATGGAGACTCACAGCTGCAAGTCATCACCATGAGTCAGTGGTCGGTGATGGAGAAAGGAGAAAACACACTTTTGCAGGCCCGGGTAGAAAGGAGGTCCCCACTTTCGAATGTGTGAATCAACTCGTCCCAATGCAACCTGTGCGAGTCGTAGACATACAGAAGCAATCCATCCTGATGAACCAAGGGAGAGTTAGCGTTTTATGGGTGACATGAAATGACCCTGAACACACATAAAGCCACAGAGTCCGAGATATCGAACCTGTTACATTGTAACAATGATTTAGCATTGCAATATGGAGTCATCATGCCGATACTAGGGACCGAGGGTTTCGGACGCACAATAACGAAGAGCGTGGACACCAAGCTCCAAGGTTTGTTCTGTAGTCACATCAGAAACCCTTTGTATTGACGAAAAAGTTGCCTTCGAACCCAGATATATTCAATCTGCCCAGATCATCAGTCAGAATAATACCCATGCAAAATCGTAGAAGAAATAAGTGAAGCAAGATACCTCTCTCGAGAACGTGAGGACTGGAAATACCAAAGTTCAGCCTGGCGTAAGAAGGTTGGAGGCGCACAGAAGGGTATTACCGTAATCATATACGATGGCAGTAACGATCACAACTGTGATTCGTTTTGTGAGACTGGATGAGATCAAATGATGATGGACGCACGGCTAACAGAATTAGATAGTTGTAGGTTCACCAAGTCGGTTTGCAGAGAAGAATCCATAGCCTTGATAGGACTATGTGGCCGCGTACTAAGAGAAAAGCACAGGAGAAGCGGAGGGCTGTACGAGTCGGTTCGCAGGAAGGAACAAATTTTTGTTACAAAAGGCTAGACTGATACGAGCGGCGTTGGGGTGTTTGTGGCCATACATAATCGGTGCTTACGTGGATGGATACATTATAGCGATGCTGGCACAGAGAAGTAACGCTTATGTGAGTTTAGAACTTCCGCAGCGTATCCTACTATCAAATCATCATCTTCAACATCCTCGGCTCGTATGAAGCCTGGAGCGGCAGAACCTAACATTATAGGTGAGCGCAAATATTTCTGGGAAATTTTCGACTAGCCCAGGCAGACGGAAGATAAGGCTAAAAAGAATCCGACTCACGACACGTCGACGATGAACCCCGGCTTCAATCCAAGGTTTCTTTTTGAGAGACCGAGTCAAGTTAAATGAACGGCGAACTTGTAGTGTTATGTAATTTCTTGCCACCATGGTGAATTTAGGATTAAAGCTGCTATTTCATAGTAGGACCCACTAGATGCTGCCCAAGTTCAGGCCGATATTCCCCTCGTTGTCGTCGACAAGATCCCTTGATGAGCGGACCGTCCTCATCCACATGGACGATAGATCGGAGTAGCAGCCCGGTTCAACCGTAACCAGATGATGACAATCGGGATCCCTCACTGATTTTCGAACACACTCGATCGCGAGAGGGACGTGAAGTGTACTATTTGCACTGATCAATGATCGTACCACACCAATGTACTTTTTCCTCCATTAACTGCGTCAATTGCATACTGCGTAACCCCCATTCGAACCGTGACATGCAACACGACACTTGCTCTGAAGGATTCGACTTCGACTTCGACGATCGATCATCGATCAGCGTAGCTGCAATATCCCCTCAGAACTTGCCTACTAACAGTGTGTTGCCCACAACTCCCTCCACCGAAATCGACTCGCGATCGCTTACACACTTTCCATATTCACATTTTCATCATGATGTCACACGTACTAGCCTCAGACATCTTACGCAACGTATCTAAAAGCGTCGATTCAATAATTCAGCTATATGTAGATAAAGGTGGAGCGGACAATTGGAAAAAGGCAGTGGAGCTCATTGAACTGCAGCTGGTAAGCCTATCGCTTAACTTTTTACCCACTATGTACTAGTCCTAATCTATGCATCGGCGCATTGATAGGATACCGTCCGTGCCGTTGTCCACTCAGCAAAGTTCGTCCCGCCTTTGCTGATCTCCCTCGAACGGCATTGGCATTGGGAGGCAGATGGCTGGCCTGATTGGGAAGCCATCATCAAGTACAAAGAGGAGGATCTTATAGGACATCCATGGTACAAGAAAGCACAAGCAGAAACCTTCGGAGATTCAGTAGACTCAGATATGGACTCGGATATGCACCGTGACCGTGCGGAGGGTTCGAGAGGTGACTTACTAAATCTGAATTTCTTGGAGTGGCACTGACAACATGTTCGTATCCCAGATTCCATAGCTTTCGGATCAGAGAATTCAGATGACGAGGAAAACGGGGCTAACCTCCCTTTACTACTCCGGGGCAGAGATAACGCACAGGGTGTCGCCACAAACCTGCGGCCCGCCTTGAGGTTCCCAACCCCAGTGTCCAGTGATCGCCCGCGTGGCCGTTCGCACGTCCGCCGCCAACTTGCGTCCCAAAGGTCCCAGACCCCCGCCGCGGGAAAAACTGTTCGATTCGGAGATACCCCGACCTCTCGCGGCCGCACTCGCAGCCGCAGTCGATCACGACTGGGATATTGGCGGGACTGTTCCCCCAGCGAACAAAACCCCGATGCCTGTCCACAGTGTGAAGGCAAAGGGATCCTGTGTGAACCTCTGTCCCGGGGCGTGTGCCTTGTCTGCCGCCGCAAGAAAAAACGCTGTGACCATGCGAGAGGTACGCGCGTTCTCGATGCCAGTTTTTCTGAACAGCATCCAAATGCTTGCTCGCAATGCAAGGATGACAATATCAACTGCGAGCCGTTGTTCTGGACCACATGCCTCGTTTGCACTCGCCGAAACATTCAAGATTGTCAACATGCGAAAGGCGTGCGCATCGTCCACGCCGGGACTTCCACTCCGCCAAAAACAGTACCTCGAGGCCACCGATCCCGCAATCGCAAGCGGAGATCTTCTCTCACTTACCCTACCCCACTGACAAGTCCTACATCCACCAAAAGGAGACGCGTTGTAGGTAAAGTAGCTCATAAAACAACCATTATTTTGAAATTTGCCACTGATCACATCCGCATACCAGAAAACGACGACTCTGGAGACGAAAATGAGTATGCAGCAGGGAATGCTGGCTCAACACACCGCGGCGGGGCCGGGACATTTGTTACACGAGCTGAATGTGATCCGCTAGCGCGGGTGATCAAGCAGCTCGAGGTTTTGGTACAGCGCTCTCAGCCTGAGGGTCGCGGCCACTGGGATAGGGATATGTATGCGGTGCGATGAAAGTTCAGTCTATCTCATGTTCTCCTTGTCTGACGTATTAGCAGATTAGAAATGCAAAATGTTAGTCGAATTTACCATTGGACTTGGCTCGCCGGAAGGAGTATCGCATGCATTATTACTTGGTACGACTGCAGGCGCCATCAATACATAACTGAATGGACTGCTGACGTTCCTCATTGACCACAGACAGGTAATTGTTGTAAGCAACATAATGCGGTCGTGTGTAACATCAAAAGTCCATGTCTGTAAAAAAACATCATCCAAATGTGATACAACCACCATCGCTCACACACAATCTATTCATGTACATCGTGCATGATCTCCGATAGACTTGACTGCGTCTCCGAGTGAGAGGTATATTGTAGTTGGTGTGGCTGATGCGGCACCCTTTGGAAGACTGCCAATAGGAAAAAAGGTTTACACACAACAACTTTCGATTTCAAAATCAAAAAGTTACAGGGATATCAGAGGCCCCTGAACGATCCATCTTCTGCCGTCCAGCGCGGAACAATGAGGCAACCCAAGAAAACAATCCCTTTTTTTTCCTCTAGGGACGGGGTGCAGTCCCTGACGTAGAACGGAGGACACGAGGTACGTCTTCATGGTCCATCAAACATCAAGATCGGGGTCGGACAGAAAGGAAGGGAACTTGGAGGAACACGTGTATACAAGACATCGAGATCAAGAGAGCGATCAAGGGACGCTGGGGAGAAGCAGTAGGGAGTGTGTGACACGCGCACTGAACGTCATCATCAGCCTGAGCGCACGACGTCGAGGTGGCGGGGCTAGCTGCCACTAACGGTGTTTCACGCGTTCATGACGGCAAGATCATTATAGATTTTGTTAGGATCGGTGTGCGTCCACAAGAAGACGAAGCTTACATATTCATATTTCTGATGTTTTCGTTTCATTCTTATCAATCATTTCAGCTCTTCGAGATTCGTCCGCACATGGGCTATGCCTAACGTTTGGCTCAAATCGGGACCGGGGCTTGCATCTGTCTGAATCGCCACACGCCATGTTTCTCGAAGTTAGATGTAGAGAAGCCTTCTATAGGACTGCCGGGAACCAGTAAGGGTATTGTTGTTTGAATAGGGTCGGCGTTGCACCGATGGCAGCATCATCATCAGCAGAATCGCATCGCGTACCTATACGATCAACGGGTAGGAGTAAACGATGCCCGACGTCACGGTCGGCCACTTACTGTAGAAGTAGAGATAAGTTGGTCGGGGACACCGACCGACGTGAAAATCATGCATTTCACGCGTTCATAGCGTAGCCTAGCATGATCAGCGACCCTGGCATGGAAGAAGAAGCAGAAGACGTTCCTTTCAACGTTTCACCTTCATCAGTTCTTTCTTTTTGCTCACCCTCTCTCTCTCTCTCTCATCTTCTTGACCTCGACCGCGAAATGCGCATTCACACATGGGTTAGGCTTAACGTTTATACAGCAACAAACCGGCGTGGGCGCCGGCGGAGCTCGTGTCACGCACCCGCTCGACAAATCGAAAGTTTGGATCGCTGTTTTTCTTCTTCTTCTCCTTCCTTCTTTCTCTGCGTCGTGTTACCTACTACCCTCCCGCCCCGGCGGACCGGAAGTTCTCAGTCAAAGGGTCAGCGTATGATGTAGTTTGGGCTAGGAATCAAGCTGCCCCGACGGTCCTCTCCCGGTCAATCATATCTCTCAAATCACATCCTAGTACGTACCTCGGACGTCTTGGACGAGACTACACGATGGTATTCGAAAAAGTTCAAGCAACAAGGGAATCAGATGTCATTTTCCGTACGGCGGGTTGGATTCCTCCGGCGACAACGCGGGTCCCGGCTTGAAAGCTTCAAGGGTTCACTCAACGTCAGTTGAGCCTATCCCATGTGCACAAACCGGAAGAGTTGTAGAATTCGAGAACTTCCAGCACCGGGAGTCGGAAGAAGAAGAGAATGAAACGAAAACATCAACACCAACTTTGCCTTCCTCCACGCCAATCATGCATCACAATCGCGCGAGCGAACGCATTCAAGCTGAGCGGCCGCGCGCGCGTGACGTCGGTCGTTCATTACAAACTCGACTCTCGATCGTTTGATCGACAGGTAGCCGATGACCCACACAATCGCAAATAAAATCGATTTTTTTTTCCCGGTAGCATCGGCGAGCCTACTACTCTATAATGGTTAACCTATGGAAAAACAAAAACAAAACCAGGTACATATACACGAGGGACCATGGAACTATCATTGACGGAGAAAAGGAAGTGTGTATACGAAATCGAGAGAGAGATGGAGACGAGAGGAAATACAACAACAACAAAAAACTCAAAACACGCCAACTTGAAGTCCACACGGCCCGCTAGAAGTCGGAACCCCAGATCTGAGAGTAGGATGGATGAATTTGTGTTCGTGTTCGGAATCAAAGAAAAAAAGTATACCAAAGAAGAAAAGGGAACCAACAATTAAATTATTCGACTTGGTTGAACGACCGGTCCCGAGAATGTTGAACCCACTGTATGAAAATTAGAGAGAACATGTCGAAACAAAAACACGAAAACGACAAGCGTCATCGATTCTTTTTCCGTTCCTATCGCTACATTCAAGGCATGTATGTAGGGAGGCGTATAAGGGTGTCATCATGCCAAAAACCGATTGGGGTAAGGGGGGTAAAGGGTGGATTAATCCCGAAAGAGAGACAGGAAAGAAAAAAAAAGGAAAACAAAAAGTAGACTAGACCTCCAAAAACAAATGAAAAAAGGTATGTGCGACGATAATCGGTGACAGCGAGATGGATTTGGATGGTATATATGTGTGTTTATGAACCGTGACCATGTGATTGCATTATTAAAAGCCTCACCATTTGGAGTTGGACGCGACGACGACCAGCGACAACGACAACTGAGCACAGGAGAGCACAACAGAGTGGAGCAACAACTTGCGGCGAGTAGCGGGTAAGTTGGAATGAGTTGGGGTTGAGGGACATGGGCGATATAAGACGCGACGATCAGGAATCGACAGATAAAATAGCTGTATAAATAATATACCACCACGACGAGCAGAAAGCGCATCAACCCAATGCGAACCGCAACGTGCTCGAGGAATTGTTCCCCTCCTCGACCGGTTGTTCCACGCCAGAAGATAGCGGTAGCTCGAGCGAGTTCCCCGACACGACGGTAGGAACCGAAGCCAATCCGAGCTCGTACCACGTCGGCTCGGAAGGATGCGAATTCCCCATGCCCACGCCCGGGCTCACACCGACACCGTCTCCTTCGAGCATCGAGTACAAAAACGACGTCCACTCCCCATGCGTGTGCTGCGGATGTGGCGGTGGAGGCTGGGTAGGCGAAGGGTCGACAGACATGGGAACGATCCCCCCATCCGGACTAGCGTGGCGCTGCGGGACGGGCGAGAGATAGAGTGGCGGACCCATGCCGTGGGTCGCAAAGCGTCCAGAGTCACTCCATTCAATCAGTCGCCGTCGGTCTGGTGGAGTGCCTCGGCCCATGAAAGCGCGTGGCGGTTCTGATAGTAGAGGGACGTGCAACGACGAAAGGGATGGAAGACTGAGCGGGGTTACTGGCGGTAGCGGAAACGGATTAGGGACAGGTGTCAACGGTCGCAATGGGGGATCGGTCGCAGGGGGTGCCAAATGCGGTGGTGTGGGAGCCTCGGAACTGGGAATCGTCCTTGTCGTCGACGGTCTCGGTTCATCCACCTGCATGGCCTCGGAGTTGCCGAGGACGTCGTCGACCTGCATCGCGACTGCAGGTGGTGTTTCGAGTTTGGATGGTGGAATATCTGTAATGACGCCGAGAGTGACCTCGCCTTCACGCTCTGGCCCAACTTCTGTAGTGTCTTCGCCATCGTCATCATCGTCATCATAGTCGTCTTCGTCTTCGTCCTCCATGTCAACATCGGCATCTACCCAGTCAGGATCGTCGATGGGCCATGCGGGATCAAGATCCTCTGTTTCATCGTTGGGGTGAAAAGGCTTGCGCGATCCAGGAGAGGGACCCCAGGATGTGGACGAGTACGTATAACTGGCCGGGGTATAGAGGCGAAACTTTGTCTGGGCGGCCGTGGAGGGGCCCGGAGACGAAGGGGAAGATATGGCCTGGGAAAGAGATCGGGCTTGTGATTCGACGAGAGCCTTGATGTAATCGATACCATAGCGGCGTAATCTAGAAATAAAGAGAGGGAAGTTAGCAGACGTGACATCACCCCAAATATAACGAGAGCGGATCAAAAAGGAATGGGAACGGAAGGAGACTTTAGGACATGTGCAAGGAGGCATCGGGAAGCCAATGACGGTGATAGTGATGATATGATGATGGGACGCACAAACAATCTACACGCTCTTGACAAGCGAGTTTCCATATATTGATCTCACGATCACGGACAAACACGGGATTTGGAGGTACATAAAGCTGCTGTTGTGGAAATGAATGAAAGTGATCCTGGAGGTCTAAACCTTGTAACTGGGACGGAGACGGTTGACAGGAAGATAAGGGTATTTGAACGGATAAGTCGGGGTCAAAGGGGGGATGAAGGCCATCGAAAGGGATGAGGGTATCGAGGGCGGGATCCAGGGATATCTGATGGGATGATGGCGGGGGAGGAGCTGGGGTGGGGGATGGGAAGGGGTCGGAGGGAAGCTGGTGTTGAGCGATGGGAGATGGGGGATCGGGAGATGACGGGAGGGGAAGGGGGTCGTGCGGGGGGGAGGGCAGTAGCAGTTGTCTGTCGTGGCCGGGGAGGGACGGAGAGGACTCCGGGGAAGGGGTGAGGGGAGTCAGGGGGGTGAGTGGCTCGGGGGACGTGGATGAGTTAGCACACGCTGCAGATGGGTGTTCTAGGTCGTGCTGGAGCGTTGGGTGGTGGAAAAGCTCGCTGGGTGGGTCCTTGAACGGGCGGCTGCTCGGGGTGGCGACACTGTACGGGCAGGGATGAGTCAGCGGAAAGGCGAGTGCGGGGAAGCGAGCTTGCCAGTCGGATGGAGGGCTGCGCCTTGTGGCGAGGGGGACGAGTGGGGCCTCCGAGGAACGCTTTGAGCACTGAGATGGAGGGCGGGGAGAGCGGGGAACGTTCTCCTTGCGACGCCGCTTTGGGCGGAGCAACGGGGCATAGGAGTTCTTTGGACGGGAGTGGGGGTCATTCGAGGGGGGTTTCGTGGATGCTTGCTG
>JBBPLL010000849.1:0-11472 GCA_038089755.1 Leccinellum rugosiceps | reverse complement strand
CTTCCTCGAGCAGACGTTCGTCGGTCAAGGCGGCGTTTGCGATGATAGCCTCATCCAAGGTCGAGCGAAGGATGTATGTTTTAGAGCCTGCCGCTGTGGCTGAGGGATAATGGAGCAATTAAAATGAAGCAGAGGAGAGCGAAGAAGACAGACTTTTTTTCTTGACGCCTGTGGCGTTTTCTAGGTCCTCTGTGGGGTCCTGATCACGGTAATTGCGGGCTTGGAGTTCGACGAGTTCCATAGCAAATGTTTTCCCCAGGAGGATTTGCGCCTTGTTTAAAACGGCATTGAACGAGCGGGTGAGCGAGCCAAGCACTGGACGCGCATTCAGGTGGACGAATGTGTCTTGTAAGATAGACACACACCTTTCTTGTTGATGTCCTCGCGACGCAAAGGGATGCGTTTGTGCTCCGCAAAGAGTGCGAGCCGAACTAGATCGTGCGCTTTTTTGTCTAGGGTCTGATTTGTATATGAGTCAAGAGCATAGAGCCTCAAACACACGACACTCACGGCCTCGCCATCGTCGGCACGCCTACCTGGTAGAATGTCTGCGTCCATATCGTCGTCTGGATCCAATTCTCCATCCTCGCTGTCTTCCTCGTCGTCTGTATCTCTGCGCCTGCTACCACGCGGACGCTGGGACGATTGGGAGTGTCGTTGAGAGCGCTGAGTTCGACTTGGTCCTGCGCGTGGCATCGTGTCGAAAGATGTTACAGTACGTGACAAATTTAGCTGTGACCGAGCGCGTCATGGACCGGCGCGCTTCTGTCCATCGCACTGTTTTACATATGCGTTGGCTTATGTCTTGCGACTCCAACTGACGGCCGCTCGCTAGCAACGGTCTACCCGTATGATGCTCTACCACATGATCCTCGGCATGAGCCTGCAGAGTCTCCAACAATTGACGGGAAGTAAATTACTTTTTCTACTACGGTGCAATGGTTGTCCAAGCTGTCGGGCTTTCTGACTCGTCTGTCACCCAAATTATCTTGGGCGCGGTCAATTTTGTGTGCACATTTGGTGGGATGTATGTCATGGAGCGCGCACGTTTCAAACCTGCTTGCTTTGCTTATCCTGTCTTATTCATTTTTAGCTAGTTTGTATGATGGTGGCCACTTATTTGTGGCGGCTTATGGCATTCTGCCTGGCTTTTCGTGTTTGCATCTGCGGGAACGGCTATCGATCCTGTCTCGCATCCCTCCATCAGAAAGCGTGAGCATTCTCTTATGGTCTTTTCCCTTTTTCTTCTCACTGATTTGGAGTTAGTCATAATTGTCTCTACATGTATGTTTATCTGGGGCTATGCCATGACATGGGCACCGTTAGTACGCGTCGTGATATGCCTCTGTCTCAGCTAATCTCCACTCGGTCAGCGGTGTTTGGGTTTTGATTGGCGAAACTTTTCCGACGCGCACGCGTGCTAAACAGGGCAGTCTTTCGACCGCGGCCAATTGGACATGGAACTTTTTGTTGGCGTTTTTCACGCCATTTATCAGTAACACGATCCAATATCGATTCGGATACGTGTTTGCCAGTGCGTTCCTTCCTGTTGATCTTATGATTCAGGCTGATGGGGGGAGCAGCGTGTAATTGGTTAGGCGCAGTGGAAACGTATTTGTTCCTGTACGAGTCGTCTGACATTTCGCTGGAAAATGTGGACGTGGTGTGTGCTTGCCTTGGTTTCGCCTATCTACTTACCGTTCTTATGTGGTCGATAGATGTACAATAACTCAGGGTGTAAACCTTGGACGTCCCGTCTCTGGGCTCTGCCTGGTTACACATCTCGGCAAGATCTGATTGCACAAACGAGGGCAGCGGAGGAACACAAGCAAGCTGGACCTGGGACAACCAACCAAATGAGCTAGACAACGGCGCCAAAGGGCCGAGTCCGGATGTGTAACACCATTTTCATATCCATTTCTCGCCAATGGAATCTCTCCGTTGACGTCTGACTCCTCCGACTCGGACGGATCGACCATCGACACATGATCACCGCTTATCGTACTTGCCTCATCGGCACGGTCACCAATCACAGCAGCACTACTCAAGTACTTGCCACTGTCACGCGATCACCAAATACCGGACCGTCTGACGTTCTACGGAGGGTAGACATTGTTTCCGTTCTCGGCTATCAAGATCCGATAACATCAACTTGGTGGTGCCCACGTTTTTTCACTTGTCGTGTGCTTGCACCGTATCGAGGTATCTGAATAATTGTTTGCACGGCTGGAAGCGGACGGGTGTCCGGGTGAGATGGGATAATAGCGATCGGGGTGGTGCTACTACGTACGCGCATATTTATGGGCCCTCGAGGTCTGGCCGCCCCGGTTTGAAGCTTTGTCACCCGTGTAAGTACCAACGCTAGCGCTGCGACGCACTCCCGTTGTCGCCCGTGTGATAGTGTCAACGTTGTACTGTAGTCTAAATCTTGAAGGTCCAAGATGATCGTCATATAGGGAGGAAGAAAAATTAAAATTAAAAAAAGGCTTGAAGTGACTGACCGACAGATTCGGTACCGCATGGCGGCTTTTCGGTCATATAGTAAATGCAAGTTCCATCAATTCACCTTTTCGTCCAGTGTTGCTGGTATTTGTAGTAACAGTTAATTCGCAGATCACAGACTCGATGATACAAGAGGTCACAGGCAGCTACTGATAGAGCTCGTACGATCGCGGATGGCGATTTTCATTCAATGATAACAGCATTTGGGGATAGACCTTGATAAACTCAGCCAGATCGACGTGGTCCCGTACTACTGGGGTTGGGATACAGTCCAGTCAGTGCTCTACGAAACCAATCCGAAAACCCGGCACTGGAAGCGGGGCGAATTGTATGGCATATGCCAGTATGCTGCTGCTCTAGTGCAACGGTAAAGACTGGTGATATCTTATCGATCGACGAGTTTTAAGACTGACGCGAACGTGATGATGGAACAACTTGATGTATTGCACCGGTCCAGCGCTGTCACATCGCGAACCTGTGATGGCGGCATGAAGCGTGCAGGAGCGTACCGTTGTCGAGACTCGAGAAGAATTTTCTTGCATGTGGGCAGTGTTTGTCGTGGAGCTTTGGACGAACGACGAAGATGCATCTGAGCAAACCAGCAGGGCGAAGTGAACACCTCGTACGGGTGGCCTGGAGCTCGTTTGGAACGCAGTCCGTCCGAATACGAAACTTGGATTCCAAGGCAACTCAAGCACAGCCGGCTGGGGTTCAGAACGTGATGGATTTTTTTTATAGGTCCATGGCGGAAGAATTCTCATGGTGCAGAAGTTCCGCGGAGTTTGAAGACAAGCGGTATCTGTTCTTCGGAAACAAACTCGCTGAGATAGAATTTCTCTGACCTGAGCATGGATCCATGGGTAAATGAGCCAAGAGTTCTGGTGGTGGTTTGAATTCAAGGAAAGAGGTATGTAACACCTTTGGAACCTCACTGAGTGCGACTTACTAGTAGCTAGTTCAGCGATGAACCTAGTGACTTGTCATAGATAGCAAGTGTCAACCTGTAACTCGCCCATCGTGCACTCCCATGTCGACCGCGCGTCGGAGCCTCAGACAGGTTTCATCCTCCATGCGTCATCCGATCATGACACCGGTACCCAGACTTGAAGCTGATACTACTGATCGACCACGCTCCTGTGAGTATGTAGAGGTTTTTTTCCTGTAAATTTCTAAGGCATTGTCTCTATCTAGGACGCCATGTGGTGTAAAGAGATTGAAAAGAAGCAGAAAGCCGTGACGTTGGATTCGAGTCACATTGACTGCATCTCATCTGACGAGACGTCAAGCTGAACTCGTATTATTATAATGATCGTTTTGCCATCCATCCATCTCACTTGCGTATATCTCAGCCAGTCCAATCAATAAGAATCAGCAGACTTCTACTGGGTTCTGAACGACCATGACAACGCTCAGCAGCATCGTCCTCCACCTCGTTCCAACCAGCATTGTGGCTTCCCTCCATCTCCACAAACATTGTCGGATCACCATACACTATGTCTTCCTCACCCTCGGCATCTCTGCCATCTTCTCCGCATTTTATTATGTCTATGTGACGCGAGATAGTTTCTTCCAAGATGCACTTTTCAGGAAGCCACTAGCACAGCAAGATTGGGCCGAGCGGGCAGCACAGGTCAAGGAAGCGTTCCGGCATGCCTATCACGGCTACCAGCAGTATTCATTCCCGAACGACGAGCTCATGCCCGTATCAAACATGCCCGTAAACAAGTAAGTCCTCCTAACCATCCCGACACAAGGGCTCGTCTTTGCGTCGTTGTCGTCACCCTTGTTGATGCCGTGTGCGTCTAGCTTCAATGGGTGGGGCGTCACCGTTGTGGATTCTCTCGACACAATGCTGCTCATGGGATTAGAGGACGAGTACGCACAGGCGTTAACAGTTATCAACAATACAGACTATTCCTTGTCGCCGGTGGGTCCTTTCCTTGTGCTCGGTTTCGTCGTAAAATTCTGTTTATCTATGATCTATCTTAGAACCAATTTGTCCCTTTTTTCGAAACAGTCATTCGGCATCTGGGTGGTTTGTTAAGTGCATATGCGTTGACCGGCAACGATATCTTACGACAAAAGGCGGACGAGCTCGGGACCAAATTAGCCCCTGTGTTCGATACGGAGAGTGGATTCCCGGCCTATGCCATCGATACCTACAGGTTAGCCTTGGTCATTCATTCGTTTCTGGATTGATTCTTACATCATGTTATTTTAGTGGAAAGAATATTGCGGATGGACCGGGCTCATTGGCGGAAATAGCCTCCTTTCAGATGGAATACGCGTACCTGGGCAAGATCACAGGAAAAAGGGAATATGTTGATCATGTCAGTTTTCATTATTGTGTCCGTTTGTATCCGGGCTTACGCGTGCTTACAGGCAACCTTGATCACTGATCTGTTTTATACCGCAAACCTAAGTGAATCCGGTGGAATGTATCCTACACAATGGAATCTCAAAAATGGCGCAGATTCGCACGGTAGTGAGTGGCTCATAACTCGTCCCGTCACAAACAATTGATTTGTGGGCCCGTGGATAGAGTTACTCACTGTCGGCGCTCTCGCGGACAGTGCACACGAATATACCTTGAAACAATTTCTGATGACTGCGCGAACTGACAAGCGTAATCTCGAAATGTGTCCGTCGATTGCTCGTGGTTGTGGATAATTCACGGATGATTACAACAGATCTCCGATTTACATCATATGTGATCAACAACCTGCTGTTCCTCAGCCCAGAACGTCACCTGCTCTACGTGACCGATGCGATCAGGGGTAGAAGATGGTTCTCTGCCTCGCACAGCTTCGAACATCTTTCTTGTTTCTTTCCTGGCCTGCTTGCGCTCGGCGTTCATCTCCTTCCCCTCAATGATCTCAACAAGCTTGGAATAAATGTTGCTACGCTTGCCGACGATCTATTGCCTGCGGACCGTCGCGCGTACATGGGCCTCTCCGAGTTTAATTTGGCGGATCTACATTTGTGGGCAGCGAAAGGGATCGCAGAGACGTGTTATATAATGTACGCAGATCAACCGACGGGTCTGGGGCCCGAGGAAGTATGGATGGACATTGACGAGGAGCTAGGTGAGATACGGTGGATGGATGAACTACGTGCGTGGAAGGCACACAATGAAGGTAGTGGTTGGTGGGGCGCAGTTGGCAGCCTGTGGGGAAAGGGGTGGGAACAGAAGCATCAGCCGCCAGGTGTCAGCGATGCAAAGCCGTGGACAAGTCCCCCGAACAAGGCATTGGCGCAGCGTAGGGCCAAACGACCGCCACTAAGTTATTATGGGAGAGACTACATCGTCACGAAAGCGGGGTATTATTTACGACCCGAGGTGTGTCGTCAATTCGTGTATCGTCTGCGTTGTGCTCACTACCCGTCATTTGGTTGGGCAGACGATCGAATCGATCTACATCCTATGGCGAACGACTGGCGACGTCAAATGGCGTCATCGTGGCTGGCAAGTTTTCCAAGCCATCGAACGCTATACCAAGACTCCCACTGCGTACACTATCATTAAGAACGTCCACACCCCCTATCCGACCCAGCTGGATGGGATGCCGAGGTGAGTTTCATGCGCATACTACCTCGTATTTCAGGATGGATTTCTCACTGCCTTGATACATCCAGTTACTTTTTGGCCGAGACGCTTAAATACCTGTATCTGATGTTCTTAGATGAGGATCTGCTACCTCTGGACAAATGGGTGTTCAACACTGAGGCACACCCGCTGCCTGTGTTCGAGTGGACGATGAAGGAGAGGGAGGCTTATGGGATTGTGTAAACATTTCTCCCTCTTGTTAATTGACCAGGGTACTAGTTGATGCCAATCGGCGATCAAATGACCCGAGCGTCCGCATTATGTACCCATATGGCCGCAGGCAACGGAGACATTACAGCTATAGAATACTTACTCTTGCAGGGTACATCACTACCACCTGACATATTGCTCCATGTGTCTTACGCCGGTGGGACCACGACACAAGCAATTCAGTTTCTGATCGACGAGGGAGCAGATCCACGTGCCGTTAGCGCAACTGGGGATACTCCACTCCACCGTGCCGTCTTTTCAGATTCCGAATCCTCTTCATTGAAGTTCGCGAAACTCTTGATTGCGGCTGGGAGCGACCCATGCGCGTTCAATGAGGTTCATGAAACACCCATGTATAAGGCAGCAGCTCGAGGATATATCTCCGTCATTGACTACTTGCTCTCGTTTGGTGCACCACTCTGTCGAGATATTCTGCTCGCTCCTTTCTTAGAAGGCATTGCATCCCCAGCACCGATTCGCTTTCTCGTCTGCAAAAGGGTAGACACAACCGCCGTCACAGCCAAAGGTGATACAGCACTGCATCTAGCACCACCGGCGTTCTGGAATCCAAGCGATAGCTTAGAAACCACAAAGATTTTAGTTGAAGCTGGATGTGATATCCACGCCTGCAATTCGGCCGGAGAGACGCCTCTTCATGCCGCGGCAACAAGGGGACACATCGATATCATAGAGTATCTCTTGTCCCAAGGTGCATCACTCCCTCACGATGTCCTCCTCACCGCGGTAAGAGGTGGACACTTCAGGGTCATAGAGTTTCTCTTGACACGAGGCGCATCAGTACCTCGTGATGCCTTGCTTGCCGCCGCTTCCTCTACAGAAACTTTCAACTCGAAGAAGAAATCGCCAACAGTTCAGTTTCTTGCCACATTGGAGGGTGCGGATCTAGACATTGTCGCACCCGATGGAGGCACTGTCCTACACCGTGCTGTAGCATCTGGGGATGAAGAGGATTGCTTGAAGACGACCCAAGTCCTGGTTCGTTTAGGATACGATCCATCTCCGCGTAATGTAGCTGGGGAGACACCTCTCCACATTTCTGCAAGACGACACCATATTTCCGTGTTGAAATACCTGCTCTCGCAAGGGGTACCGATTCCGTCAAATATATTACTTTTTGCCGTGTCTGGAAACCGGGTCGTTGCTAGTGATCTACACGATCATGCTATGATGATGCGTTTCCTGATCCGCGAAGGCGCTAATCCATGTGTTGTCGATGACAACGGGGATACACCATTACATATCCTATTGCGACACGACATTGGGAACCAGATGTCGGGTTGGAATGCTATCCAGATGCTGCTCGACGCTGGCGCCAACCCTTATGCACGCAATCTGAACGGACAGAGACACCCATCGACCTCGCTGAGCAGGCGGGACCCTTCTTCTTGAAGAACTTTATGCGATTGGTCAAGGAGGCGAATGCGCCAAACGCAGCCAAGTACAATTAGAGATGTACAGTTCTGAATCGACCATCTCGACTCGGTCTTCTTTACCACGCATGTAGGACCAGATTACTCATAAAGTCGTACTCAGGATGATTCCATCAGTACTATGCCTGTGTCTACTGTACATACTGAAATGCACTGTTGTCTCTCGATATTGGCACATGCACTGGGCTGGAATGTTACAAGTCTTGGTAACTAACCTCATATCCAAGAGCGAATGGAAATGGAAATGGGAAAAACACAGAAAATATAACTTAAACGCGTACGATAGGAACTTTTTGCCATCGAGTCCCACCCTAAGAATTCTGGTTAATGCTCCACGGCGACGGCTGACTGCTGAACTCTAGCGGATCAACGAGAAAGACATTCACACGATCCCATAAGCCTGTCTCTCCTGCAACGTCCACTCGAACACGGGCAGCGGGTGTGCCTCGGTGTTGAACACCCACTTGTCGAGGGGAAGTGGATCCTCGTCTAAGAACATTAGATACAGGTATTTCAGCGTTTCGGCCAAAAAATAGCTGCGGGTGTAGATATGATGAGAAAACCGTCGGAAAATGCACGAGGTATACGCGGACAACTGACCTCGGCATCCCATCTAGCTGAGTTGGATACAGAGTGCAAACGTCCTCCATGACGGTGTACCCCGAGTAGGTCTTGGTATAGCGTTCGATGGCTTGGAAGATTTTCCAGCCGCGGTGACGCCATTTGACATCACCGGTAGTTCGCCATAGGATGTACAATGATTCGATCGTCTGCCCAACCAAACGACGAAGGCGGAAAAAGGACGAAGAGAAAACAAAGGTAAGGTAGTGAGTACGATGGACCACATGATCCGGGGTATCTGACCATGTTACGTACCTCAGGCCGCAAGTAATATCCTGAATTCTTGACCATATAGTCCCTCCCGAATGTATTAAGAAGCGGTCTCTTGACTCTACTTTTCCCCACCGGCGCCCGTATCTTGATCGTGACGTTCTTGTTCGAGGGACTCGTCCATGGTTTTATATCGCCGACACCTGGCGGCTGATGCTTCTGTTCCCATCCCTTTCCCCACAGGCCGCTAACTGCGCCCCACCAACCACTACCTTTATCACGTGCCTTCCACGCACGTAGCTCATCTATCCACCTTATTGCACCCGGCTCCTGATCGATATCCATCCGTATCTCCTCGGGGCCCAAACCAGTCGGTTGATCAGCGTACATCACATAACACGTCTCCGCGATCCCTTCCGCCGCCCACAGATGGAGATCTGCCAGTTGAAACTCGGAGAGACCCGCGTACGCGCGACGGTCCGCGGGTAACAGATCGTCCGCGAGCGCGGAAACATCTATTCCAAGCGTATCGAGATCGTTGAGGGGAAGGAGATGAACGCCGAGCGCAAGCAGGCCGGGAAAGAAACAGGAAAGATGTTCGAAGTTGTGAGAGGCAGTAAGCCGTCTTTTGCCCCTGATCGCATCAGTCACGTAGAGGAGATGACGCTCTGGGCTGAGGAACAGCAAGTTGTTGATCACGTATGATGTAAACCGAAGGTCTGTGTAATCCATCAGCATCTGTGAATTATCCCCCAACTACGATCAATGGACTGACACATTTCAAGATTACGCTTATCTGTTCGTGCAGTCATCAGAAATTGTTTCAGGGTATATTCGTGTGCACTGTCCGCGAGAGCGCCGACTGTAAGCAACTCTGTCCACAAGTCACAAATCAATCATTCGTAAGAGGACAAGGCATGGGCTACTCACTGTCATGTGGAACACCTGTGCTGATATTCCATCGTGTAGGATACATTCCACCAAATTGACTTAGATTTGCAGTATAAAACAGATCGGTGATCAAGGTTGCCTGTAAGAATGCATATGTCACGGATACAAACGGAAACAACAATGAAAACTGACATGATCAACATGTTCTCTCTTTCCTGTGATCTTGGCCAGGTACACGTATTCCATCTGAAAGGAGGCTATTTCTGCCAATGAGCCCAGTCTATACCCAGTATTCTTTCCGCTGGAATGCCACAATGTGGATCAATCCCGAAACGAAAGAGTGAACAATGCTTACCTGTAGGTATTGACAGAATAAGCCGGGAACCTACTCTTCGTATCGAACGCAGGGGCCAATTTAGTTCCAAGCTCGTCCGCCTTTTGTCGCAAGAGATCGTGGCCGGTCAACGCATATGCGCTCAACAAACCACCGAGATACCGGATGACGGTTTCGAAAAAGGGGACAAAGTTTTGCTGACAGGAACTCAAGGTAAACGGAACTTCATGAGGTACGAGGAAAGGACTCACCGACGACAAGGAATAGTTGGTATTGTTGATCACCGTTAACGCTTGTGCGTACTCGTCTTCTAATCCCATGAGCAACATCGTGTCGAGAGAGTCTACGATGGTGACACCCCACCCGTTGAAGCTGATAGAACATGCGTCAACGACGTCAACGAGGCGATCCATAGACAAGTTCTTGAATGCGTAGTTTTCGGACTTACTTGTTGATGGTCATGTTGGACACAGGCATGAGCTCGTCGTACGGGAATGAATACTGCTGGTAGCCGTGATAGGCATGCCGGAAGGCTTCCTTGACCTGTGCTGCCCGCTCAGCCCAATTATCTTCCGGTGCTTGAGGCACCCCGACATGCGCATCTTGGGAGAAGCCATCTCGAGTCACATGTAAATAGTAAAATGTGGAGAGGATGGCAGAAATGCCGAGGGTGAGGAAGACGTGGCGGATGGTGATTCGGCGATGTTTGCCACGGAGGAGGTGGGTGGGAAATTGTAATTGTAAGTAGTAGAATGCTACCATGTTTGTTCGTTCTGGTCTTGTCACTGTTCGCAGTGGGCCACACACAGTGTCTCTGGTCGGCGGTTGGACTTGCTGCAATCCTCTCGCGGCTCCCGCCGTCAGGCAAGATGGGTGAGGACGACGTGGCCCACTGGCTTGACAGGTGATTATGATGCACTCCTTCAAACATGATCTCCCCAAACCAACTTGCCATGGTGACGATTCAATCGAACAAGTCGTATCATACTGTACTCCTACAATGGTATACTTGAACCAGCATTTTATTTCGCCCGGGCGGAGCGGCGACAGTTTATCATCACGATTCACCATGTGAATCTCGATCAGCAGGCTCTGGGACTGCTCTGAATGCTGGTACCCAATGGGAATCTGTTGAACTACAAGGCATGCTCGGAGACGCTTTGTTATCAGGACCACTCTGTCGTTGGACCCCCAACGCGTGGTACCTTCGAACTGGCTCAACCTCGACGTATGTGTACCTCGAGGGCTATGTCCGTCAGGAAGAACATTGAATATATACAGGGTGCCTGCTACGAACGATACACCATCTACCAGGTCCGAGGTCGTGGTTGGACATAGCCCGTTTGGAAAATGGCCCTTGATCAATAAGGCCCAGTTATGTATGGCATACCGTCAGTGGCACGGGGGCGAGTCCGTATGCTTTTTCCAGCAGGGCTAGGAAGTTGACACCCCTGGGATTTTCACTGTCCCAGTAGTAACATTTTCCCAAGCGTTCCTCATCATCGCTCCAACCCGTAGGAGCAGGAACGGGAGGCTCCACCCTGCACAGGTTGTGTCAGGCCAGAAGAAACTGACATCAGATCTATCAGATGCTAATGGTTGGTGACCTCAATTGAGCGTTGGACGATGCCGTCAATGGGACTGCA
>JBBPLL010000848.1:0-11491 GCA_038089755.1 Leccinellum rugosiceps | reverse complement strand
TATTAGTAAATCATTAGTTATCCTAGGTTAGGAGATGCCTACTGGTTAGTGTCTGGTTAGTACACTTGGTTAGTATCTGGTTTATTATATATCTATGGATAACTGTCAGTGTCTGGAGAAATCTGGAGCAACTGGGAAAATCTGGGGCTTACTGGAGAACTCTGGGGCTTGCTGTGCTGTGTCTGTCTCTATGTGGCTGTATATCTGGGGATTTCTGGGATTTCTGGGGAGACCTGTCAAGACTTGGAGTAGCTGTGGACAGCTGGAGATTCTGTCATATCTGAAGCGCACGAAGGTCCAATATGCTGTTTTGCTGATGAACACAAAACACCCCCCCACACCATTGCAATGAGGAGCTGCGCGACTACAACAGATCCTCATATCAGAATCAGCCCATCTGATCTGGGCCCTCCATTGTGACCATGTCATAGGAAACCAAACCTACCCCCCTACTACTGCGATTAAGTCACGATGGCTCCACCTCATCACAACATCGCTTGAATCGATCAACGAATGGCAAAAAGTAACAGGAAATCACTCTCAAGCACGAAAGTACTACACACATGGAATACTATACTCCAAGACAACACATCCCTACCACCCAACTGGCCAATAAACCTTGAGGTTTTAGTGGGTATCAAGCTGCCAAGGCCCCCTGATGAGACCAGGGACACCGGGTAGTGTACAGAGCCCCACACCCCCTGCACATGCAGGGCATGCGTAAGAGCATTTTTCCTCGGACCGGAGCTCCCCTTGCGACCTCCGCCTTAGCGTGTTGTGTAGGACTAGACTTGTCAGTTGCTACATAATAACCACGCTTGTCCAAAAAAAAAAAAAAAAAGAAATGCTTCAATCAAGTCACGTGTGTCAATGGGAGCCGCTGAACGCGTTCAAGTTTTTTGCGCACTTGTGTGTCGTCGACTTGCACACCATGACTTCAACTCCACCCCCGTATGGCGGCTTTTCCATCCCACCAGCACCACGCTTACCATCAACGACGACCTCGAGAAATCGCAGCTCAATAAGCTCTTCCTTCTCATTTGGCCCACAGCCGATGTTGTCCTCGTTCGCAGCGGGTGATATGAGCACCTCTTCTATTCCGCGTCCCCTCGCTCTCGATCCAAATCGGTCTATGCTCACTAGCTCTCCGCGTTCTTCCCCTCGACGTCATCGCAGGCTGAAGGACAGCAGCAGTCGGCATCCTCTCGCAAATGATACGATGGATGTCTTCCAAGACTTGGAGGCGGAACAAGATATTGACGACGAAGGCGACGATGATGATGATGGCGAATGGGGGATCGTGGATCGTATGCGTCTGTGGCGCCACGATGCCCTCATGCAGCATCTGTACGAGACTGCAGCGTTCTGGGGGGATAAAGTTCTTTCTTGGACGAGTACGTCGCATCTTTGAATGACTTTCAAATCCCTGTTGCACTCACGAGGCATTACAAAGACAATCCAAATGATGCGTTTTGGTTGGCTCAGACATACTTTATGACACACCAGTACTCTCGGGCGGAGAGACTGTTGACGCGTCCGTTTCCCTCCAAACATCAGACTGCAGAGTCTCCGTATCCAAACGGATTCGATCACTCGGTAGCAGGTTCCTCGTCTGCGCGCCCTTTCTCTCTCAACAACAAGGGCAAAGGCAAGGAAATACAGCCGCAGCCTGAGCCATCATCTCGTCTTCCCATGGGTCCTGCCGGACTGATCAAGCTACCAGAAGTACTCCAGGAGCACGTCTCTAGGCTTGTTGACATGAGTGTCGCGTGTCGTTATCTTGCAGCCCAATGCCAAGTAAGACAAGGTAACTGGTCAGATGCCCTGGAAATACTTGGCGAGGCAAATCCATTTCGCCACACAGGTGCCCATGTCTATTGCTCTACTAGGTATATTGTAGTGCTAACCCCAGACAGGTAAAAGTGGAGCGTCGGTTCCGAACGTGGACGGTGGCATAAAGGTTAGTTCTCAGTAACTTGCCTGTGGACGTGCTCTTAGCTACTTAGGTCGAAGCATCGATGTGTCACCTAAGGGGCATTTTAATGCTCAAACTCAATCGTGGGGATCAGGCCAAGCTGTGTTTCATGGAGTCTTTGACTTTGGATGTGAAATGTTATGATGCTTTCAACCAACTGATCAGCGGAGAGATGATGACTCCAGAGGAAGGTCGGTGTATGGATTGGCAGCACCTGGCATGTACTGACACTTGTACAGAGTGGGAGTTCGTCCAAGGCCTTGCATACAAAGAGCAGAACAAAGAGGACGCAAATTTCATCCAACTAATATACACATCTCGATTACGCAAATATAGACATGTTGAGGAGCATGCTCTCACCCGACGGCGCCTGGTAGACGATTTCAAACTCTCAGATAATCCGGATGTCTTGTACAGCTTTGCAGACGCACTGTTCACTCAACTTCGTTGGGCAGATTGTTTCGTTATAACTAGCAGGTAAGTTTCTCTCGCAGAGTTACTGCGTCAAGGTATGATCACCTTTAGTACAGAATCCTGGACCTTGTTGCATTTCATGACGCTTCTATGCCATTGCACATTGCATGCATGTATCATCTGTCATATCTGCACTCCAAGCTCTTCGTCCTGGCCCACGAACTTGTTAACAAGGAGTCCGAAAATCCCATAAGTTGGTATGCTGTTGGTGTATACTATCTCAGTCTGAACAAGTGGCCGCAAGCGCGACAGTACTTCAGGTTAGCGCTCGTGATGCATCTACAGGGCATTGTTACTGATTGATCGTAGCAAAACCTCTCTGATGGACCCCCGCTTTGGGCCCGCGTGGATTGCCTTTGCGCATACCTTCGCACTGGAAGGCGAGCATGACCATGCAGTGACGGCATATTCTACGTGTGCGCGCATGTTCGTGGGGTTCGTGTATATTCTAGCTTGTGTGGGACTTGTCAGTAATTCCAAGCAGGTCTCATTTGCCCCTGCTGTTCGTTGGTATGGAACAGATAGTGCTTTCCAACCCTCCTCTTGCGGACGAGGCTTTGAATGCTGCAAACGTAGCGTGTGACAGCGACCCCCTGTTGATGAATGAGTTGGGTGTCATGGCATTTACCCACGCAGAGTAAGTGATATCTCTCCCGACAGTAGTGGCATGAACTGAAAGCACGTAGTTTCCAACGTGCAGCTGATCTATTTCAGCGATCCCTTGACCTTGCTCAAGTCACCCAATCGTCGCAAAGGTCGTGGATCACAACGTACCTGAACCTTGGGACGTGTTACAGAAAGCTCAAGTAAGTTCTGGACCCCGCGCCCAACTTGGATTCTCATCGTTCTCACGTTTGTAACAGAGATTACCAAAATGCCAAGACTAACTACAGCCGAGTACTTGAGATAGAACCACAACATCCTCAGGGGCTCGGTTTCCTCGGCATGGTCTACCACCATCTGGGGGATACAGACCAGGCCATTGTCAAGTATCACGAGGTAAGGCCCAAGGCCAGATTCCAGACACGGCGAGCCATAACCAACTGATGTCAGGCGCTGAGCATGGATCCGATCAATAGCCATCTTATTGAATTACTCAACCTTGCACTGGAGTCGAATTCTGCTTGTGGTTCGTGGGAAAATGTTTATCCCGGGGGGATGGAGGCGTTTAGGGAGATGATGGTCTCGCTGAAAAACAAACTGCATCCAACAAGGACTATTGGGTCCAACGACGATGCATCTCGGTTAGAGGATCCGATGAATGTCGGCTGAATTTCTCAGTCTGGGACAGAACACATTTTTTTAATGGAAGAAGGCATGGCTACATTGGGTTGGAGCAAACATACCCACGGTGCAGCTTTAAGTGATCTGGGGTGCTCCCCGTTTACCGAAAGGAGACGCTGTCGGACCGTCCACATGGCTGCCGAAATGCCGACCACCTTGGTCTCCACATTATCTCTCACCGTTTCTTCCATACTTGTAAGGCTCACAATCAATCTTACACAGGAACGAGTGTCTTGTTTACGGAATCACAGTCCCTTTTCATGTTCGCTGCACCCTCTCACTAATATCGACTTTCGATGTTTTCGTCTCTTACTCTCACCTATGTCTACGTTGACTGAGTTGACTCACGGTCTAGAATCGTTGACACACCGTTCCCCTGACTGGGACTTCTTGGTTTGCTTGACCCTTTAAAGCTGTATGGGCGGTCGCGTGTTAACTTCTGCTGCAGGACACCATCCTTCATACCCTACTGGTTTCTCCGACCATTCCGGAGAAAACACTTGACATATGTCGACACACCTGTAGTCAGCTTTTGTCCGATGATGCTTGGCTGACGGCCGTGGTCGATCCACCTAGTTGCCGCCGTCTCTTCAACGTTTTGGTAAATGTTGGGAATCTTATGCACAGAATCGACAACACCATCTCAGCCACGACGCAATGCTACGTGCACGCAATCGAGGTTGTCATACAGAAACCAGAGTCATGCTATTCTTCCAAAGTTACTAAGGTCTCCTTTCGCGATGTCGTTGTCACGGCCTGGGCGACTGCATTGAACTTATCTCTTGTCCACGCTTCGCCCGTTCCTTCCTCTGCAATACATGCCTTAGTGTTCGCCGGTCCAGAAAATATACTCAGCCGCATCGGAGATCCGAACTTCGACATCCTTCAGGCAGTCCACGACGCTGGCGACGACTTGATACGACTACTCATCGACCCAACAACGGGTAACCTACCCAGTATCATCTTGTTTCCAGAACAGATACCACGACTGTCAGCTTTCATGCTCTCCCCACAGAACAGTTATTTATCGGAAGCTACACACTTTCCTGCTCATTCTTCTGCCGGGGAATATTGTCAAGAGAGTAGGACGGCAATATCATCCGTCCTTCTATGCCTTGCCCGCAGATTCCAAGCTTCCGATGCTATTGAATTCTTCAATATATCCGACAAGCCATTTTGTACGGTTGAAGCTCTCTCTCTCATCATGCACTACCTTGCCGCCTCGCTCCTTCCCAATCCTTCGGTCTTGAACGACATTGGTGTTCTTTTATGCGGCTTCGGATCGGGAGAAATGATTACTAGTATGCAGGGTGAAGAAACAACCGCCCGTGATGTTGCACGGCTGTATTACGAGAAGGGTTTGGAACTCGATCCATCACATCCTCACTTGCTATCAAATCTTGGGTCTCTGCTGAAGGATGCTGGATACATGACTCAAGCGATTGGGTGCGTCTTCCGAGCTTTGATAGTTACAAGATATTCCACTGATACAACATCCATCGTTGAAGAATCTTCAATCGTGCTCTGGCATGCCACCCTGAACTTGATATTGCCCTAGTGAACATGGCTAATACGTTGAGGGACACGGTTTGTTCCGTATTTGGTTCTCGACGTTGTTTCGGGACTGATTTTTCCATAGGGTCGGTCCGCTGAGGCAATTCCATACTATCAGCGAGCGATTTCAGTGAATCCCGACTTCGCAGATGCCTACTGTGGACTCTCGCAAGCAATGAATGCGGTTTGTTGTTGGAATGGACGAAGTAAGTTCGAGCATACCCACACATTAAGAATAACCAAAGTTTCGTCAGCTACTTGGATGCAAAAAGCGATAGAGTTTTGCGAGAAACAGCTCTTGGACATGCATGACCGAACCACCGGCTTGCTCATCACCCGCTCACTTGATGATTGGATGACTCTAGTCCAAAGCGCTCAGTCGGGACAGCTTTCCTTCCTTGAGGAGAATACGTGGAAAGCGCGGTTTACTCATTTCCTTCAAGTTGCCACCATTCGGAAATCCTGGTCCCGTGGAGAGGTTGGCTTTTTGATACGACTGATAGAGTGGTACAAAACACGAATCCAACATTTATTATACATCAAGGCCCACGGCCAAGTTTATCAGTCCGAACACGAAAGCGCAACTCATACCTGTGAAAACACGACGATCCCAACCTCTGGTCTTCTTTCGTCTATCAAAAACTCCAGGCTACCATTGATCCTACCTTTCCACACGGTAAGTCCACCAATGCACTCAATGAGATACTCTTGCAATGGACTTCGCAGTTTACACTTCCGTTGACGGCTCGGACTATTCGATTGATCGCGCATAGAAATGCACTCCATACCTCCTTCACAACATTCACCCAGCTCGGTAATAATTTATCTGTGCATGCGGTACCTCGCCCACCACTTCATGGCCGAATTAATGTTGGTTATGTGTCGAGCGATTTCACGTAAGTGTTTTCTACTCAAATTTCCGAAAAATAACAGTCCTTGCGACAGTGACCATCCGCTGACACATCTCATGAAATCCGTTTTCGCGCTGCACGACAAGAGGCGATTCAACATCTTTCTTTACGCTACGAGCCCTACCGATGGATCCTGTTACCGACTATATTACGAACGTCAAGACGATTTCCATTTCAAAGATGTCTCCAATTGGCCAGTCTGTGATTTAATAGAGAGAATCATGGAAGACCGGATTCACATTCGTGAGTGACTTCTACATTTTTAGATTTATTTACACGATATCTTTGTAGTCGTAAATCTTGGCGGTTACACCAAGGGCTCAAGAAACGAGATCTTCGCTGCAAGACCATCTCCCGTTCAAGTGTCTTTGATGGGGTTCGCGGGCACGCTGGCAGCAGGTTTGACTTTATCTTCCTCGTTCGGTGCCAAGGTGTTGATACGTCCACAGGGTGGTGCGACTACCTCGTGTGCGATCCAATCGTGTGCCCCCCAGATCTATTTGTTCAAGTCTTTTGTGCTCGTGGACGATCCCTTAGCGCTAGGTCATGTAACAATGATATCACCCCCGACATCGGTGTCCCAATCAGCGAAGGCAGCGATCCGGCTTCTGAAAACAATGACTGGATCTAGTGCGTGGTCAAGGTAATTGACGCATAGCAGATCTGATCATTCCAATTTAGTACCGAATGCCCGATTTACATGCCGGTAAGACAGGACTTGAGTATTTTTCCTTAGTGCTAATGCATGACGTAGCATACCTACTTTGTAACAGACCATAAACAGTCCTATAACTTTCACAATTCAATCGGGGTGCCATCAACTTGCTGGGCAGACGAGCTGCGGCGCCGAGACCAGCTAAGAGCGACAATATTCCCTGGCTTACCGGAGTGGGTTTTTGCCTCGACGTCTGTGCCGCGTAGGGGTCGCTAATTATGCGCAGAGATGTCGTTATATTTGCCAACTTTAACCAGGTACGGTAGTGTGTTGACTGATCTTCAAGGGTACTGCTCATTGAAATTGGTGAATTGACGTTTAGCTGTACAAGATCGACCCTGTGAGTTAAGGAGTCACTTTCTGAAAAAGCAAGCTGATGGATTGCTCTAGGTTATATTCTGGACGTGGTTACGTATCCTCGCTCGAGTTCCGCGTAGCATACTTTGGTTGCTTCGTTTTCCTGCTGCTGGAGAATCCAACCTTTTGCAGGCCGCCGTTGCGTGGGCGGGGCCCGAAGTTGCTTCTCGGATCAAGTTCACAGACATTGCCCCCAAGGAAACGCATATTGCTCGATGTTGTGTAGCGGACTTGTTTCTAGATACTGCTGAGGTTGGTCTCGTCTCTCTTCTCCGATTGAACCACTCTCAAGAGGATCTCCCGCTCTGTTCCACAGTGTAGTGCTCACACCATCGCTGCCGAGTATGTATTTTGCCGCGATCGAAGCCATGTCTAATGATATGTACAGCGTGCTTTGGTCAGGCACTCCGATTATAGCGTGTCTATGGCCGAGTCATAGACACAAAATGGCGTCCCGTGTGTCGGCCAGTCTCGCATATGCCACCGGACTGGGGAAGTACATGGTGGTTCACAGTCGGGAAGAATATGAAGAACGTGCAGTTGTGCTTGCCTCCGCCTGTTGGTCATCCAGTGCCGAACCGCGTTCATTTGGACAGCGCCCAAAAGCGGGGGAAGTCGTTCCAGAGAAATCGGAGCTCTTGCATCTTCGCCGTTGCCTTTTCCTTGCTCGCGAAACCATACCGCTTTTCGACACGCGAAGATGGGTAAAGAATCTGGAGAAGGGCTATGTGGCTGCGTGGAGACGATGGGTAAACGGATCACAGTTTCGGGTGGGATACAATAACGAGGGTGCTATCATCGTGAGGGATGATGAAGTGACTCCCGATCCACTGTCTGTTTGAATGGCACAATGGAATCTGTTCGTGTAGCTTACTTTTCTGGAATATATCTATCTTCTACTGCTCTGCATGGTCCTTTTGATTTATTCCAGTTCTGACAGTGCTAAGTATTCACTTAAAGAGCTTTGCTATGACATTCCATGCTGTTCAGACTTTGGGTTCACCCCTGGAAAAGTTCATTGGTGTTGAAGCCAGTGCTTCTAGTTTTTGTTAGCTGAGCACCAAGAAACTTGAGTGGACCATGCACTGCATAATCTTACTAGATGATGAAACAAAGATTCAGGATAGTTATACTTTGGCTATGATAAGTCTATGTTATGGCCATGTTTTGAATCTGCCACATGGTGACAATGTGCTGAGTTAGAATATATCAAGCTAAGTTAGAATGTATGCCTCCCCTTTGCCATCCACCTTGATGCTTTGTTAAGTTGCAAACACACTAATGGACCAGCTAACTGCAAATTGTATATATGGTGTCACTATGAACAACATATTACATTGCAATATGGAACACCAAGAGTTGCTCCAGACCTGAGTTTATGCTGCTATCAAGGAAGACTTCATAGGTGACACATTTGGGCCCTGGTTGATGGGCCATCCAGATGTGTGTACTTGACAAGGTCAATGAGAGATGGGAGACATGTATTGGGGAAGGCCAGGTGATACACACTGTGAGACAGATGGGAGGATGAGAGGATTGAAATCAGGTGTGAAGAGCCTAGAGAAATTATGCTTAATGACCTGAGCCCTTGTCAATGGACAGTTGCCCAAGGTCATTAACTCCATGGAGCAAGGAGTGAATATTAAGTACATGAGATATACACATGTAATGATGTCATAGATAAAGAGATAAGTAATAAGGTCACATGATGTCATGTGATGGCTGGCTAAGCAGGTCATGTGATTCAAGAAAGATGAATCAAAAGGTAAAAGTTAAGTATAAAAATGAGGTTTGTAACATCACCCCCCTGCTAGGCCTGAGAATCCAGATCAGCTGGAGGTTCTGTCATTCCATTGGTGAAATTGATTAAAGGTTGAAACAACCTGTCAAAAACCATGTTATTTTTAACTATCTAGGTGCTTGTGGATGAGAGGTATGGAACATTTTTTATTGCTTTCTGAGCATTTTTTAGAGCAGCCTGAGAGGCTAGCTCCCAAGTCCAATTAGATTCATCATATCCTTTCCAATGAACCAGATAATGGAAGCCCTGTCTGATGGGTCTAGAGTCAACAATATAATCAACTTCAAACTCTTCATATCCCTCATTGTTGACATGGAGTGGTCCTGGCTTATAGGATGGTTGACCTTCCAGAGGTTCAATGTAAAGTTTAATATGGTCAACATTAATCACTCTTGTATGGTTACTTTTTGGCAAAAGAAGCTATACTGAATTATGTCCATTATTTTCAACAACCTGATAGGGTCCATTGAATTCATCTTTTGGTGAGTTTGGCAGAAGAATGATCTTTGCCAAGGTCAAGATATATAGTCAAAAGCCACACAAGATCACTGATCTTGTATTGTGGAGCCTTAGATCTATGCATATCCACTTAGGATTTAATGAATAAATGAGTATGTTCTAATGCTTCTTTGGCCTGTTATAGATTGGCCTTATATTGCCTATGAATTTCATAGTGGCAGGAGATTTGGTTGAGACTGGCTCAAAGCCTAAATGAGAGGTAAAGCCCTTTGTGAGTTGAAAAGGGGCAAAGCTGATTGCCAAGGATTAGATATTATTAAAAGTAAACTGGGTGATCACTAATAATTTAGCCCATTGATCTTGCTTTTCTGCTATAAAGAGTTTGAGATACTATTATAATTCCCTGTTGATCCTCTTGATTTGTCTGTTGGTTTGTGAATAATATGTTGTGGACATCTTTTTCTTGATTTTCAATAGTTTAAGCAGGTCTTTCATTATCTGTGAGGCAAACTGTAATCCTTGATCCAATACAATCATTGGGTAGTCCTGGCAAGGATATCTCTAAGCTCCCTAGAGGAAATTATTACTGCTGGGCTCATGAGATGAGTTCATTCCTTCACTCACAAGGTCTCTGGAGCAAGATAATGTATCCCTGCCCCTTCTACTCTGAAATCTATGATGACAACAGTACCAAAAGAACTTATACTATTGCTTATGATTACCTCAATGAAGATCAAAAGGAGGCTGTCAATAAATGGAATGACTGTAATGACTAGTCCAGGTAGGATTGGCAATAGACTCTAGGAGTTTGCTTCAGAGCTCCGAAGGGTCAAGGGGACTTAGACTAGGGAGTCCTAGAGAGTCATAGGGATCTAGGATAATGAAGGTACTGGTAATGAAGAGATCTTGAAGGGTTGCTAGGGTTTGAGATGACGAAGGTGCTAAATGTTACAATCTGTATGCCCCTATCCTTTTTCCCTTCTCTTCCTTGTCTCTTCTCTTGTTTTCAACTACATTGTTCTCCTGTTCCTTGCTAGTCACATGTATCATAGATCTGCAGCTTCTGACTCCTTCTGTTACAGTTTTGGTTCACCCGGAGGGAATCCCTACAGTAGAGGCCACATTCATGACACGGGACTATCCATTTTCCCTTTATTTGCTTGAGAATGATGCATTTATCATAGACACTCCCATTTAGGCGGACACATGATATCTTTCCCTTTTATGCCTTTCTCTCTCTGAGTAGTACGTGTACCATTTCCTTTTTCTCTCCCCTCTCTCTCCGTATTATGCGTACACTTTCCATTTATGTCCTTCTCTCTTTCACTGCTATGCACACAGCTTGGTCTGTGCACTGTACTTCTACCTATAAATACCCGCCATAGCATGATGGTGTTCTTTAGTTAGTTCTACGCAATCTAGTGTCTTCTATCTCATCATCCACTTGAGCCTTCGTTCTTGTGAGACCCCCCCGCGATCGCCCAGAAGCCTTGACATTGGCTTCCAATCACTTAGTCCTTGACCGGCTGACGTGACTCTTCGTGAGCTCCTCGCTGGGAGATAGGTAGCATACCTTGTGAGCCCCTGGAGCGTCTACTCTCAGGGTAGAGTCGAGAAGATGTCCACTGGAGGACATACATCTTTAGGAAGACGCAAGTGTAACAAAAGAACTAACTATCTCTCTGCCTCCTGCTATCTAGCAGACTGCCTCGCCCACCATTTCTTCCCGCAACATTTTCTGAGCCCACTCCCCCGATGAAGAACAACACCCCTGCTCCTCTTTCCCTACTGCTTGTCCTCTTGCTAGACCCACAGCAGAGGAAGCTGAACTCGATCTCCAACATTGAATCCGCACAGCTGCCATCCCCGAACCCCCCCACATTCCCCCCCCCCCCCCCCCCGCCCTCCCCCCCCCCCCCCCCCCCCCCCCCCCCCCCCAAACCCGACCAGTTTCCCCCAGA
>JBBPLL010000847.1:0-11495 GCA_038089755.1 Leccinellum rugosiceps | reverse complement strand
GGGAAGCTGTGAACCTAATCCAGGTATGATATATGGTATTCTACTGCTATGAGTATCCTCTGAGTAGCTTGGGTAGTTTACAGGCAAGAAAAGTGACATACTTGAAGCCCATCAATGTTAACAGGGCAACAATCAGCAACCTTCATCACAAGATCACTTGCAGGGTTTTGGCAAAAATTCTCCTTCCTTGTTTAAAAACCATCTCTGCTGCTGGCATCACAACCCTCTTTTTCAAACACATTTTCCCCCGCTTCAGTCTTCACAATTGATGCATCTCTGATCAAGGTCCACAGTTTGCCTCCTTCTTCGCTCAAGAACTCGCTCAACTCCTCCACTATGATCTCGCTCTCTCCTCCGCTTATCATCCTCAAACAGACAGAGAAACAGAACAAGTCAACCAGGAATTAGAGACGTATCTCCGCATCTTCTGTGATGGAAAAACTGACACCTGGGCTGATCTCCTTCCTATGGCAGAATTTTGCCATAATTCCTCTATCCACTCCTCCACTGGTCGCTCCCCCTTCTCCCTCATGCTAGGTTATGAACCTCGCGTGTACCCCCCACTCGGAAAAACTTTCCTTCCAAATCTAGAAGACCACTTATTCCTCTTATCTGAAGCACACAAGGAAGCTTTAGAAGCTCATGTTTGGGTGCAACACCATATAAAAGAAAGAACTTCTTCCCGCTTTGCACCCTGGAAAGTTGGAGATAAGGTGTGGCTTAACAATCGAAACCTTCACCTTCATTATCCTTCTAGAAAACTTGCCTCTAAACAGGAAGGACCATTTGAGATTAGTCAGGTACTATCTCCGGTCACTTATAAATTGAAACTCCCCCCTATGTGGCACATCAACAACAGTTTCCATGCTTCTCTTCTATCGTCCTATTGGGAAACTCCTAAATATGGCCCGAACTTCCTATCTCCACCCCCTGAGAAGATAGACAGCGAAGAAGAATACGAAGTAAGCAAAATCCTCTCATACTGCAGAACACGAGGTTGCCGTCAGTACTTGGTTGCCTGGAAAGGGTGGCCTTCTTCAGAGAACACTTGGGAGACCGAAAGGAACCTCTCACACACTTCTAAGGTTCTCTCCGCTTATAAGAAGCACAATCCCAATCATTTCCCTTCCTAATCCACCATGTCCATCCCCACTTGATGCCCATCTCGCAGACACACCTCTCCTCGTCCCTCTATTCCTTTCACTCATGTTGTACCCAACCTCTTCGATACCCCTATTCGTAATCTTATTTTCGTTAATGTTCTCGAATCTCCTCCTCTTTTGTATGCAGTCAAACAGGCTCTATTTCTTACTTCTCCTCTTCAACATTTGTTGACTCCTCTACATAACGCTATCTGACTATACCAGACTTATGCTCGTCTTCGTCTCTTTCACTCTATGGACCGTAACTCTGCTTCTTTCTCTTATACTTCTATGATGGACACTTTACATGACCTATGTGGCCGATGTCTCGACATCCTCTTACACACTCAATTGTCTGATGCAATCACCCTCCTTCCTTCCTTGCACCTCTGGGATATCATCTCCCCTCTATGGGATGGCATTTTGGAGAGCCAACATGACACCTACTTGGAGAATCTGGAGTACTATACCAACCCCTTTTGGCCTGAGCATGACATTGTCACCCCTGCGAGACCCTTCCTTGGTGGACATGCAATCCCCTCCATCTCACTTGCCTCAAGGGTTTTGGGCCCATCTTCAGGACACTCTACCTCCCCACCTCCAACTTCGCCCAGTACTCACCACTCTCCTTCAACTCCCCCCTCTCCATCACTTAGTAGGTCATGACGACAAGACTGACGATCAATCATCAGTACCCCGTACCCCACTTCGGTCCCACAGTCTGTCTCTCCTCCCCCCATTTGCATCCCTGAGTCTGTTCCCCACACCGTCTCTCCACCACCCTTCATCGAGCCTTCAACCATCATGCCCCCATCTGTCTCCCCTCCACTGCATGTCCCCACACATGATCGCAATATATATGGAAGTTACCCTTTGTCTGCAGCAAACCCAGAACCTCCTTGCCCGGTTTGCGCCACTCTCAATCACACTTATCCTGAGTGTACTAATTATTGCTGCCACCTATGTCGACTCCCCAGACACCCATCCTATGACTGTCCAACTCTTCTCCTGTTTCATGAATGTGAACTCTGTAGAGCAGTTGGACACTTCTCACGCGATTGCCCTTTTTGCAACAAACCATCTTCCCTCGAGGACAGCAACTTGGACAATGCCATTGAGCACAATTCCAGAGGAGATCAATCTTAGGATGTTATTGGAGTTGGTGCCTCCACTCTACGATGGGGGTAATGTTACAATCCAGGTCATCCCTGATGGTATTTCACATGTAGAGTCTACCTTTTTCTTTCTTTCACTTTCATTCGAACTTTATCTAAACGAACACAACTCGTTCGTCATCGATTCTGTTAGGTAATCTTTCCACAATGTTCTTTATTGTTCCTTTCCTTTTCTATTCATCTCTGGTATTGTATTACAAGTATGATTTCCTCTTATGTCTCTCTCTCGTTCACTGCTACACACATAGCTTGGTCTGTGCGCACAATACTTACATATAAATGCCTGCTGTAGCACGATGGTGTCCCTTAGCTAGTTCTATGCAATCAAGCATGACTGCTAACTCATCCTCCGAGAGCCTGACTTCAATTCGGTATTGAGACCCCTGCGAGGTAGATTGTTGGTTACCATACCTTCGAACCTCTTAGCTCTTGACAGCCTTGACGTGCCTCTTCGTGAGTGCCTCGCCTATGCAAGGTAGTATTCCGTGAGCCTACACTACACAAGGTTGTAGTTGTGATATATTTGAAGGCAAGTAACTTGCGAGTTACTTCGTAGTTGTCTAAACGTATAGGAGTTACGCTTCATGTAACATGGCGAGACTTGGCTGCAGATCCTGGCTCGAATGCACACTAGCCATCAAGTTCCATTGTTTGCGCATTTTCAGTGACTGCAAAAACGTGGAAAGCATCCTCAGTAGGGAAGCGGGGATAGCAGAAGGTGGAGGCAATAGTGGTGATGTGTTTAGGTCTGAACACAGCAGGCCATCCAGCTTGGCTCTCATTGATGAGGTTGAGCATGGTGAATGACTGTGGGACGGCAAGGATGCATCCTGACTGTTCAAGTCTGATGAGAGAAGTCTATTGAGCAAATCTTCTGAAGGTGTATGTGATGATGGGACATCAGGGGCCGGTGGCATATTAAAGATCAACTGTAAGAGAGCATGAAGTCGTGTCCTATTTGGCAGTTGGGACAGTGTCGGTTAACTCAGAGTTCAAAAAGTCACTAAACATGGAATCACCGATGATCATGTTGTGTGGTGGTGTGGAGTTTTGGATGACAGACTGCGATCTCTGATTTGCTATTGTTCTCTGATCAAGTCAAGTCAGGCATTCCATCAATTTTCATTGTCTGTGACACCAAGCCAATTGCTTGATATAAGGCATGAAAAAATTCCAATCTTGATGAATGATCACCAACATTCAACCTCAGAAGAAACTTCGGTGAATGGGATTTATATTGGCTTCGATAGCATATTTTCATTCATCAAGGGCTGCATGGGAAAATTACTAGCAAATCTCTGGGTCAAAATAACTGTATGAGATAAATACAAATCAAACATGCTACAACTGTCCATTTTCCATTCAACCTCAGATGGTGGGCCCTTGCTGGTGAGAAGTGCAGATTGGCAACATTATCCACATCAGCTTAGCAGAAAAATGAACTCGGCAAGGAACAAGGATGGTATTCAAACACCAAAAAAGTGAACCACCAAGGAAGTCCCCCCAAGGTTCTTCGATCCTATTTCAGCAAAACGAAGCAAGCGATTTGGTGCAACTTGCATGGGGAGACAACAATGATATCCATATTCATGATGGCAGGAACATGGCAGTTCCTCCACATGCATGAAAAGATAAAAAGGTATATACTTCAATTTCACTCGAATGTTAATATCAACATGAATACATGACAGGGACAGACAGCATTTATGAAAGACTGGCTTCCCTTTACTGATGACTACCTTGATATATTGATTTAACATGAAGGTCATCCCACCAATCACCTATGCCACAAGGGATGTGGTAGGGAGGGAAATTGGAGATGTCTGGATTGTTTTGGCAAACCTCTGTTCTGCACTGACTGTTGCCATTCTTGCCATATTTGCTGTCCTTTTCATAAGGTCGAGGTATGGTGCGATGAGTACTTCACCTCTTCCATACTGTCGGCATCAGGTGTCATCCTGTATCTAGGTCATGGAGGGCTCCCCTGCAATAATGCGCTAAGTACTGCTGAGGGTGACTGGGAAGATATTGATGATGAAGATGAAGAGAGTATAAATAACTCCAGCATCCCTGATTCTGAAGATCTTCCCATGGTTAACAACATACTCACCTTCTCCAAACTTTATAATTGTTGATCATACTGGTATCCACAATCTCACTGTTTGACCATGTACTTGTCCAGGCCATGATTCCATTCACAAGCAGCTATTGAAAATGGGATTATACCCTGCCACTCAATGTTCGCTAAGGACTGCATTTACTTTTGCTATACTCGATGACCTCAGACTCATGAATCTGGAGTGCAAAATAGCTGCCAATAGTTTTTTCAACTATCTTCACCATCTAACAGATCCAATATTTCCACATTTACTACCTGTAAGTATCATAATCGCTAGTGTTTCTTGGGGCTTGCTCATGATACTTCTCACTTATATGTAGGACCGCTATCATGAGCTGATGAGGATATCGCGTCAATGGAGATATCTCAGAAATAGGATCAAGTTTGGTCTTGGTGGTTCCCAGCAGAGGGGTGCAACATCAGGATCATTAGCTTTGTTCTGCCCCGCCTGCCCACAGCCAGGCATCAACCTTCCAGAAGACTGGGCAATAAATTCTGACAACTGGAAGTATCAGCGAGGATTCATCATGGATGGGAACTTGGCTGCTGAACATATGAAGAGTAGGGGAAACAATGAGGATATTCATCTAACAGAAGATGCAGGATACTTTACCACCCTGAGTGAATATGGTGAACATCTAGCCATGGCTAGAGACATCCAGCTGGTAAATAAATTCATTAATGAAGTTTATCAATAATATCCTTATTATCTCTTCATGTAGAAATCAACATGTAATGAACATCACGCCGTCAAAGGTATTCATGGATCTCACTGCCATCTTGCCTCTACAGGCATTGGCGCTGTGGCCTGTGCCAGACATGGCTGCTTCATTCCAACCAGCATTGTAGACTTTCAGAAAGGAGAGCGACAGATAAACATGGACTTCGCTCTTTGCAAAGCTCTAAGTCACGTGAACTGTATCCCAAAGGCCGTGGTGCTGTATGACATAGCCTGTCAGTATAGTGTCAATTTTGCCCGTCACATTGCCAAAAGTTCTTCTCTCACACTTCCACTGAATCTGCAAATTATTTGGGGAATTGGTTTGTTTCACATTCATGCTCACCAGGACTCTTGCACCACAAGATATTCACCGAACTACATTCCTGGCATGGGTCAAGTGGATGGCGAAATTCTTGAAACACTGTGGTCTTCATTGAATGAGATTAGTGGCGGCACAAGGTCAATGACAGCGGCTCATCGGCGTGAGGTTCTAGATGACCACATGTTGGATAACAACTGGAAGAAAATGTTGAGGATGGGTAAGTGTTCACCTGCACGAATCTCTCAAAGCTGATGGAATAAAGTCTCCTCATTGTGTATAAAGTACAAAAAACCTCTTAAGGGGCTTTCCGAAGCAAAGCAGGCATACAGTTCCCTTTTGGCCACTGCTGACAACGAAATACTTGGAAGGTGAAGTGAAGCTGAGGAGAATGCACAGTCCAAATGTGCAGTAGATATCAAATCTATGGATATCTTTGATGTACATTTCAAAGAAGGTACTGCATTGTTTTTTCAGGATCCATAGACTAACATACCCATGCTGGTGATACCGCAGGCCCAACGAAAGTGGACATGCAGTTACAGCTCACACAGAATTCACTAGGCTTGAATGGCAAAAATGGTGCTGTGGCATAGCTCAGCCTTGGAGTAAAGTTGAAGGAGAACCAGTAAGCCCATCTGCATTTAATTTGATCATAATGAACTGGATCCTCTTGCCTGAATAGGCTGAGAGTACAAGCATTTGCTGATAAAATATCCAAACCACCAACTATTCAAGAGCAGCTAGAATTGGCTAATCGGAGACAGCACCTAGATGTCCAAGTGTGGAAATTAGAAGAGGACACAACCATTTTTTTCACCGAGCCAAATGATACCGATAGCTGGATGGATGAACTAGGCCCTGAGCATCGAAAGTTATCGCTACCTTTTTCATATGGGCAGCAAAAATGCCATCAACTTGGTATTGAAAACTTGGCAGAAAAAGAACTCATTCTTCGTGAAGGACAGGCAAATGATACACTCCATCAAATTTGAATTGATCTCGGCCACCATTCTGACCTATATTGCACTCAAATGAGACATGCCAACCACAGTCAACAGCACAAAACTAGAGCTTGGGATAATGTACATGCTGTAGATGATGCCATCAAGCTACATTCCACTATCTACAAGAAATGCAGAACAGCAATGGTTGCTCTTGCCGCTTCACCAGAACTTCTCAACACTTACAAGGAATTAAGAAGAGAAGACTTGTCTTCACAGACAACACTCATCAATCCTTCTCTTTCAGGCTAGCATAACAAAAGTCTGCCTTGGTTTTGGATCATTGACATCTCCACAGATGCCGAAGAAAATGACTGGATGTCAGAGTGTTAAGTCTGGTAAATTATTCATTGTTTCGACTCTAACATCAATTGTTCTCAGTTTTTAGAGTTTAATGGCTACATGCCAAAGTGGCGAAGGATCGATTTCAAGAGGAGGTTTCACTTTTAGAAGCAGAAATGGGGTGGACCATCAACTATTTCCACTGTCAAAGCTTACATTGGAAAGTGGTGCACAATGTGGCCAAGGACAATGACACCGGCAAAGCCTGCCTCGTGGCAAGAGAGAGTGCAATGTGGGAAATGATGAAGAAGAATGCTGAGCGTCTCACTCAGAGATTTAAGATTGCTCATGTTGCCACAAACTCTTAGCTACTATCTTCCCTAAAACCTACAGCATGGAAATTTTTGTTATTCCAGGTCCCACTAACGCCAACAATGATTTCATCTGGAGTACATTTATGGCGGATGTGCAACTCCAAACCATCCCATATGAGGCATCAGAAATATTCAAGAACTTCCCCGCACCTGACTCTCTGCTTTGGGAACTCTTCTGGAACAGGGTTGAGGAAATGATGGTAAGTACAACCATGTTTGATGTTCTTTTCATTTTATTCAGTATCATGACAGAAAGCGGTTACAATGCTCATTGGTGTGGCCACCTTGCAGGGTATGCATCTGACCATTCTGCCTACCCTTGCCTTTCTCTCCTCCAAAGGTTCAGAATTGCGGCAAGGAAAACAAGAACCTGCGATACCAACTACACAATTTGCCAATGAAGTAGTCATGGATTTAGGAACTGCAGAGATGGATCGCTGGTGGCTGGATGGAGAAAGGCTGACCAACAATCCAGACACCATTCCTTGGACATACTGTGGGTCGGACAAGGCTGTGACAACCTTGGTATATAGATGATCTTCCATATCACTCGTGGAACTTATGTTATGCAGCTTTCACAACATGTTCGGCATGAATTTGTCCCTCCCAGTGTACCACCATTGTCCCTGACACAACAAGATATTCATTCGGCACTGCATGTGGTCTGGCGAGCAAAAGGGATGGTCAAAAGATTGGCTGAGTGCCATGACCATAAGTTATTAAAAGAAAAAGTCCTCAATGTACACTGTGAATTGGTGGCGAGACATTGTGCACCTCCTGCTGCTACCAAGGAGGTTTGCCAAAATGTTTTCTTGGTGTCATCAAGATCAGCATGGTTGAAGTTTGCCAAATTTGACCTAGCTGAGCACCTGGAATCGGAGATGGAGATAGATCAGGGAAGTCAATAGTTGTCGTCATAGTTAGTTCTGCATATGTTATTTTGCTGTGTTGTAACAACTGTATATCTCTATTTCAACAAACTGTCAAGTGGTCAGATATTCAGCTCCTACTTCAACTGCAACACCTGTCTCTCCTCTTCTTTCGCTACATCCCACAGCTGCTTCACTTGTTCTGTGACCACTCCCATTTGTTTCTGAAGCTCAGTGAAGCTACCAGACACCTCCTTGTAGAGATCGGTGACACTTTTCAACTGTTGTTCTGCTTTGCTGGGAACTGGACTTCGAGAAGCGAGTGTGTGAATCCCTTGGTTTTATTGTAACTTGTTCTGTAATGTTTTATCCTCCTGCAGCATTGTGTCCAATTCAGTTTGCAGTTTTGCTAGCTCATTGAAAGCATTCTTAGTTGGTTGCTGAATGACGACCACAACTACAAAGACACTAAGTCTGCTAATGATACATGAAAATTTGCAATAGGGAAACTACCGTCTTCTTCCCCTGGTTGGCGAGATTTCACTCAGATTGATCTGATTTTCAATGCCAGTGTCCATGTTCAATTTGGGACTTGAGTACCTCCTCCCTTTGTTTTGGTTTCAGTGGGACAACAGGCATGGTAGGTTCTTCACTGCTGTCATCTTGTATAATCTCCACCAACTTGGGCTTGACCTGGAGCTTGATAGCGAGGTGTTGCCATGATGCCGCTCTGTGCTCCACCTTATTCCCTTGCTGGATAGATGGCTTCTCCTGCAACACACTACACTATCTTCTTTTCTGCCGACGTTGTTTGCAGCCTGAGATCAAACCTGCTTTATTGAAATCCATGATGCATTTGTTGTCATTTTTTTGGCAAATACTACATCACTTCCTGACTATCAGCTTTTGGTGAATGGACCTTGAATGTAGTGCACATACCAGGCAGAACTCCAGATTGTCTGATTGGAAAGTTGTGTAATGGTTAGTTGATGAGAAAACCTTTCTTCATGCATGTCCTACCTTCTGTTTTGGCTTCATTGCTCTCCATCGCTACCACTGGTTGGTATTTTGACCACCACTTGTCAGTCTCCTGAGTGAGATCAATGTCGGATACCTCATCAGTGAGGTATAGTGACCAGTCGCTGGGTGAGATTCTTTCTTTGTGAATTCCAAGTTCTCGAATTGCTTCGGCATTTTGGCCTGACTTGAGCAGTTCGAGCACCCAAACCAAGACAGAAGGAATCTTGAGCATATTGCTAGCAAGTGCTTTGCCACCTTTGATGAGCTGCAGCATTTTTAACTGTAGACATTGTCAATGCTAAGCTCAAAATAAACTAGGAAGTAGAATACAATTTCTGCATGCAAGTTCTTGTTAAGCACTGAGCTCTTGAGTGCTGAATGTAGGCGTGGAGAACCTAAGAAACAACCTGAAAAGGGAAAGAGGTGGGAAGGCGCTCTTGACAGAATAGGCCATAGGGCGAGTAGCGGTATACAGCAACAAGATGTGAGCACTCGGGTGCTTACCAGGATTTACCAACCCGGTGTTCCTAGTCCTTGTGGGAACTGTACTAGCCTTGAAGATAGACCTTGAGTAAGTCGAGGTCGACGATAGTAATACTAAAGAGTATGGTCTAGTGAAGACTGTTGTCAAGCTAGTATGACTAGGAAGGGAACAATAATCGACTACCGATTATGTCCTGCTGCATTCACCTTATATACTACGAGTACATGTGCACGGACCATGTAAGCTAGCCTACCCTAATGTACATGAGGTAGCTGCAAGGTCTGATGTGTAGTAAGTGAACATGCAGAAGACATGAGGAAGTAATAAATACATGTGGAGATGAAGGAAGGTGTGTGTGAGAAAGGAATGGAAGACCTGCCATGGGATGACATGAGGAGCTGCCACAATCTAGATAAGTCCCGAGATCCAGGGTCAGGATCAAGATGCATCAACGATGTGCGATGTGACAGTGAAGAATGGCAGTGGCAGATCTAGAGATGTGAAGGTGTGATAAGTAAAGGAGGAGTCACATGACCAGTCATGTGATCCTCATAGATAAGATAAGATGAGCATGCAGTCATGTAATTAGAAGTCATGTGATCAGTGAAGAAGGAAAATGGAGATAAGGGATAGAGGAAACCCGACGAGTTAGTTGCGAACTGAGATTCATAACAGTTCTCCCTAGCAGTCTGGTCATTGGGCTGAAGAGGATGGACAAGAGCTGCTTTCACTCTGGCAGCATGTACATAGATTCTTTGCTGTATGATACTGTTCACTATCTCATTCGATGCCATACTCAAGGTGGTTGCACTAACTTGGAAGTGTGTGTCAGTTTGATGAAGTCGGTTTGACGAATAAGATTGGGAGTAAAGTGGCAAGTTCAGCTCTGGTGTTATTTTTGGAGTAGTGGTCTGAGGCAATTGCCCGAAATACAATGTATATTCTGGCCTTTCAGTAGCCAGGGTTCCCATGTTTGACACTGCTTCTTGATGGATTTTTATTCCAGGGTTCATGGTTATGCAAGTCATACATACAGTACTAGAACTCTATCATATTCAATCCACTTCATCAGCAAGGCTGAGTAGAATCCATGCATACTCTCCCTCATATAATAAACATAACAAATCTGCTTCCCACCTGCTGCACTAACCCCATGCCGGACCAACTTTCCACTTAGAAAACACACTGAGCCAGAATTGTAAAGGAGTCATACTCCAAATATGCTCAGTTCCAGAATAGCCTCTTCATAATCACCGACAGAAAGCATCAAGTCAAACCAGTGAATGTTAGTCTTGGGATCCTGGTATAGTGGAGATTCTCTGTTTGTGATCAGTGTCATCACCATGAAGACAGTGTACCAGTGCTCCAAGCCTTTGTATAAATCCACTACTTCATCATCCTCTCTAAGTGCTTTCATCATGTATCTACCAGCGGCATGCAGTGCTGGATGAATGATAGTGAGCAAGCATTGAGGAGCTTTGTTGTCTGCCGATTAGCCTTCAACCATGTCCTTGTTGCCGCACATTTTGTGTTTTTGAGAAGTGGGGATGAACAAGGCACATCATCTGCTGTCTGGATGCATTGTTTAGCCATACAGTGAACTTCGCTGAATAAGCTCACTTCATGTCCCTGTGGATGCCATGCCGCCAATATATTTAACCATCTGGAAATGTTCAGCGATGTGAAATACTTGGGATCAGATGTTGCAAACCTCACTTTCTCGCCTTAACTTTATCTTTCAATTCATGTTTCTCGAGTCACGTGATCTGCTTAGTCAATCGTCACATGACCTGTCACGTGATGTCACGTGACCTTATCACTTATCTTCTTATCTATGACATCATAGTCTAGACTTACACGTGTACACCTCATGTATGGGAATACTCCCACACTCGTGAGAACACTCTAACCATATATAGTAGTAGTAGATAGCTTATCGTCAGACACAGCTTGGTCTGTGCGCATGTACCAGTAGTATATATACTT
>JBBPLL010000846.1:0-11501 GCA_038089755.1 Leccinellum rugosiceps | reverse complement strand
AGGCGGTCGTCACGCATCTCGTTCGACTGATTTGGAACAGTTCTTTGCTCTGAGCACTGGCTTCCGGGATTTTCAGGACGATCCCGCATTACACCACCTGTCTCTTCCTCCTCACCTCACAAGTCGGCCCTTTGCTCTGGTAGCGCTGAAACCCAGCAACCCCCTACTGGCACCCGTGCTATATGCGCTACATATGCTCGCTGAGGACCTCCGGCTTGTAGTTCAGTCAGATCGCTCGATGAGCCGGACGGAAGGGATCCTAGACGAGCACAGCATGCGCGCTACTTCTTCTAATTGACAATCCTGGCTGAAGCATATGGTTGCAAAAGACTTGAGACCCAGCTCCACACCAGAGAGCGCATCGACTTCGCCTGCGCTTGCCACTTTCGCTCGTTCGACCAAAGCATTTATGGTGGTCCGACGATGAGAAGTCTAGTAACGGATCAATTCGCGGCAAAAACGACGACATACGAAAATTGCATCATGTATGTCTCAGCAGAGTGATAGATTCCTTGATGGGAGACTACCGGCTGAACCATTGCGACACTGAAAGCTAGGTCGCGTCGACCAATCAACTCGTAATGCTCCGGCTGCCAGTGGGAAGGAGGAGAAAGTTGGCAGGTTCGGATGGCTTCACGAAGCGGTGCAGCAATGCCCAGAGGCAGGCTATCCAAAAACAAATGATCATTCTTTGCTGTGCCACACATACGCACAAGAGTCTCGACGGTCATCTGAGCTCGCCCCTGCGCAGACGAATTCGAGCTGTCAGAAAGACAGAGGTATGTGTTAGTGAGACGCTGCAGAGAACTCAGCGGTTCGACTTTGCCGAAAGCGTATGAGGGCTGGATATCAAACATGGCAGCCAGACGCGGCGTCTCGTACAGTGGAAATTTCCACTCAGGGTTGCTGATTCTGCCATACAGTATTGCGGCCATATCTGGAGGCCAGACTGGTATCCGATCATCAAGCATCACGACTCCTGGAACAAGGTCAGTCTAGTGTGGTCGCGGAGAGACATGCTACCCACGTACGCGTGGTAGAGGGTGGCGGCCGGCCGGCCCGCCACTGATGGCCAAGCAGGCATGACGTTGGGACAGAGGTGCTTCCAGTAATCGGCCCACTCTGGTCTTACTATGTGTGCGATCTGGCAAACCAGAGGCACGAGTAGCATGAGGGAATCGTGTCGTAGTGACTATTATCTCAATAAGTCGACCGACTATCCTTGTAGCGAGCATGACCAAGCAAAAGAGCAGCAACAACAAGTCGTGCGAATCGCCGAGAGGACTTTTGCTTTACCCTAGGGCAGAGCAATATTCACCTTTGGCTCAGTACTGACAGTCACTCGCGAAGCATACATCATTCCGAAGCTAGGATATCAGATCAGGATTCAGGATCCAGCCGTCCAACATCATCACTGGACCTGAGCCTGGTAAGATACCTCAAGAATGCATAAACTGGGGAGAATTCTACAACGGAGTCGCTGCGGGCTTGCACATCGCTCCCTGGGAGCAAGGCGTGGAAAGCTCCTAGATTGCTTTCAACAAACCATCAGAGTTGACTCCAGAACACGCTGGGTTCTTATACGGACTCGGGCTGACGGGCCATCTGAAGGAAATGTTGACCTGGCATATGTTTGGGTATCTCACGCCAAAACATGATCTGACGTCCATCGGTGTCCTCCTTGGTCTATCTGTGGCAAACGTTGGGTCGGTAAACATGCACGTCATGAAGTTGTTGGCCGTCCATACGCCGGCGTTGCTCCCTACACCGACAGTCTATCTCAACGAACTGCTGGGTTCACGGGGGTCGGACTTCTCTACTTGGGAACGAAGGACCGCCGGATGGCCGAGGTTTGTCTCCACCAAATCAGTCGCAAGGACCTCGTGCAGCCTGATCTCAGCAACGAGCATAGAGAAGCATATACTTACTCTGCCGCTCTTACGTTTGGGATGATCATGGTTGGAAAAGGGTCCCCCATCCCGGCTGACGATGCTTGTCTCCAGCGGCTGCGTGTGCTTATTCACGGAGAAACGAAAACTACTATCGCAGGGCCAAGTCGTCCCACGTTCGACGTCAACATCACATCCCCAGCTGCAACTATGGCGTTGGGCCTGATATACCTGAAGACGGAACAAAAAGACGTCGCTGATATTCTTGAGATTCAGAGTATGGTTATCGAGCTGAATCACATTCAGCTGAGCTTCCTTGAAATGCGCACGATTGCGCGGTCGCTCATCATGTGCAATTCGAGTGGGTCGGCCTCTGACTGGTTGATGAGTCAAATTCCGGAGCCAATCATGACGACCATGCAGGATCACATTGCAAATAAGCAGCAAGCCGACGACGCTATCGAGTTGGCTTACTACAACATCATTGCGGGATATTGCTTTGCAGTTGGATTGAAGTACGCTGGTACTGCCCACCATGAAGCATACACCATGCTGTCAAACTATTTCGACATGTTCAGCAGATTCGTGGCGACGAGCGGTGAGTCTGTCGATCCAATTTTTTCGCAACGCCTTATGATTGATGGTTTTCCAGGCCCTAGTTTTGATCATAAAATCAAGCGCTCGGCCGTACGAGAGGGACTAAATCTCATCTCGATTGCGTTGTGCATGGTTATGGCAGGAACCGGGAAAATCTCATGCTTGCGGCGCCTCAGGTTGCATTTGGGATGTATCACCAAGCCTTCAGGTATGGGGTGCATATGGCGACTCATCTATCGCTCGGTTTTCTGTTCCTTGGAGCCGGTCGTCTCACTTTAGATACCTCGAACGCGGCCATCGCCTGCATGGTCACTGCTTTCTTTCCCTGCTTCCACCACGTCTCATCGGACAACAAGAGCTACCTTCAGGCTTTACGACACCTGTGGGTCCTCGCTGCAGAGCCTCGCTGCCTCATTGCACGAGATGTCACGACGCGCGAAGCAGTCTATCTTCCTGTCAAGATCACGACGAAAGAAGGGAACGAGAAGGGTGTCACGCAGCTCATCTCTCCGACTCTGATACCAGACTTTGGGAAGCTCGTGTCCATCAGGATTGATACGCCTCGTTATTGGCCTTTCTTTGTGGACTTTGAGAACGTTCCTGAACACAAGATGAGTTTTCTGAGGAACCAAACTCTATACGTCAAACGGCGAATGGCGTTCCTCAGTTAGTACACTGAGGATCCCAGAGGGAGTAGGAGCTTGTTCGTTCGCTCCAGTTTTTCGGTCGGTGATGCCGCCACTCTCGATTTCCCGCAGTTGACGGACGCGAAAGCTCATCCTGCTAGCGATCTCACGCACTTTATTTCTTCGTTCTCGAACGACACGCTCTTCCTTGCATTTGCGGATTATTTCTCACGCGATGATGGGGAGACGCCTGAGGAGAGGACGTTTCACGCATACTGTCACGCGGCACTGCTGGACAGCATTCTGCAAGACAGGATGGAAACGCTGCAGTCGCATCTCACGCTGTACCAATATCGCACGCAGCCAGAGCCCGCGTCTCACTTCCACCTTCGCCTGCAAGACCTGCGATTCGCGGTCGATTTCTATAGCAAAGTCTTTGACCGTCGATTCAGTGGTCAAGCCAAAAACAATCCCCGAGATTCAACAGTCTTGAGGGGACAGTCACCCTGTTTCCCACACCCCGCTCTCATGAACTGCGTCTGCATTCAAGAAACTGAGATTCAAGATGATTTGATTATGGGGTACCCTCGAATTCATGCATCTTTTCCAAACACCCAGGGTAGCCCCCTTGACTCGCCTGCCTTTGCCACCCGCATCCATCGTTGCACACCCCTCCGTACGCACCGGCAGGTCCTGCTCGACGCATCGGAATTAGCCATCACCGGTAACTTAGCTCGTCACGCACCCGCGCACGCCACGTCCGAAGAGAGATACAGCGACGATGTTAGGGTTGGGGAAGTGGACAAACACAGATCAGAAGACATCAGTGCAATGCTTATATGGAAGCGAGACGACCGACTATACCAAGTTCTGGCCCGCATCTCCCTTCATACAGCTGTTCGCCCTCCTCTCATTAGACCACCAATCTCTTCCACCTACACAGGCATGCTTCCTCCCACACTTTCGGTCGGAAGGATCACCTTTCCCATAGGACGTCCTTTCGTACCATAAACCTTCCACAAATGAATGTCGCGACGACTTGTCCATCCCATCCAAGTCCCCCTCCCTCCGACCACCCGTCTGTATCCCATCCGCGTCCCCTCACCCTCACCCTCCCTCTCCTTCTGTTGCACACCTGCTATCTCGCGGTCCAACAGGGATGTGGCATGCGACGACATTGGTCGAATGACAATGACGTGACATGGCTCCACGACGTGATGACGATCCACGTCGACAAACGACACAATGGCACCACCTGCATCACCACCACCTGCCACCACGAAGACGACGCTATAGCACCACCTCCAAGGCTCCACTACCACCTCCACCACTGCAAAGACAATAACAAGCATGCAACGGCACGGTCAGCACTACCACGACCGCAACAGCGGCAGCTTTTTCTTTGCGTGTTGCCGCGCTTTTGTACATAACACCGCGTTTTTGGTTACCACCGCACTTTTGACCTGCCCAACGCGCATTTCTTGTTGCAATTTTCAGTTTGTGTCGTGCAATCAAGCCTAGTGATAATACGGCAATGACACGCTCTAGAAAATAACTACAACCAAGGTTGGAACTCCCTGAAATGCATAACCGAGTATTTGGAAGCCTGAGACGGCCGTGACTCCCATGGGTTCAGGTCGGCAGGTGGATTTGGTGAGTCCAGGGGGTGATGCCCACGAAGTGTGACGTCTTCATCATTGACAAGGATGCCGATTGGCGCTGGTGAGGCCAGTGAGGGAGTCTGTAGAATTTGAGGAAGATACAGACCAGTCGTAGCGTAACACACGTTGCCAGCATGTGCCAGTGACTCTCGTCAAACGGACCTCGCCACCCTTGTCATCATCAACGTCCCGCCCCATCTCCCTTCCGACGCAGAGAAATGTACGACGGCGCATGGTTGATATCCTCCTCTTTCCTCAAATGGTTCAGTTGAATGAAGCATCAAGATGTTTGACGACTCAGGCCCGCACACAATGACAGAGAGCCACGTGCTGACCCATCGAGGACTTTTGTACCGTCCGTTTATCTCTCACTAATTCCCGCTACTAACTTGAAGCTGACACAAAGAGGAAGGGAAGCTAAAGAAGGATGTCTGCGTCTTCTTTCCCAACGCGCATGCTAGGAGTGTAGTGGCAATGTTCGACTCTACGGAATCGCGTGACCCGGTCATCTCTGCTTTAGGTGGATACGGTAGCGTGCCAGAGGCTCAGTCGTCGGGTGCTAACACTGAAGATGAAGAGGCCGCCAAGATTAAGGATACTGTGCGCACAGAAAAACGTCGCGAATGCGAGAAGAAAATGCGGATGTCAGTGAGTATGGATCGATGTTCCCTCGTCAGCAAAATCGTGTTATCTCGGAAAAGATTGTCCTTGATCTCACGAAGTCATTGGTGTCCAAGGAGAGCATACTGTCGGACTCGAGACTATTTAACAACTCAGTACCACGTTTGGCAATGATGAAAACTACGGTTTATATGACCGGCCTTTGTTCCACGGGTCGACTGTAGCCGCTGCGATCTACGGGAGGTCGAAAACAAGGATTAGACACGGACATAGGGGGATCCCCCACTCTATGACTCGGACCACGAGCAAACATTCAAGCTATGACATTGCCCCGTTTCATTACCTTTCGCATGTTTGTACTCTCGTCGAGTATGTATTGCTCCTGAAGCCTCAGTCGTCGCTTCGCTGCCCTCGTTGTGCTCTTAGTTAGTACTCAGAGGCTTATGCTCATACATATTATATTCCACGCCAACTTGTCTATATCGCACGCATGAAATGTCCCATGGCCAAAAGCTTCACGTACGGATCTAAGTAATCGCTAAATCGCGCCCACACTAACTTGAAAAAGACGCGGTGTAGCTTATGTACTTGGCAAAAAAGCGCAGTAACACGCGAAGCGGAAAAGTGTGGCGAGAATAAATGTGTGCACCTGCCATGTTCCACCATAATTTGGTACCTCATACAAGAGGTAACTCACGACATGACTCGATTAAAATAATTTGGAGGACGATGTTGCAGGCCTTCTGAAGCGGCTCCAAGACTGCCTTCCCTCGGAACTAGACTCTGAGGTTGAACCACAACCACAAATTAACTCATCCCCAGTGGGAAGAACGGTGATAGCGGGCCGCACATGGATATAGCTAATTGTTCGCCAATTCTATCGATAGTCAACTTGAAATACTGAGTGGGATATTCAAAATGCCTGCAACTTTACTACTCATTGACGACTCATGACCCTTAGACTGCGACTCAGATCATGCCAATTGTGTGGGTTTTTTCCGTTGTACGTGGTTCTAGCATATATCTCTCACCGTGAATGCCAACCTGAGATCATCACACCATGTCGTGCTCTCCGATCTGAGCCCGAGTCGGCGAGTCACTAAACCGTGAGTCAATTGGTGAGTCATATATTATTTGTTGTCCTGACACTGACGCCGAGCTTCTCTTTCTTAGTAGAACGCACAATGACAAATTGTTACCTCCGCCGCCGATGACTCGGAGCTGCCATCTCCCCCTCTGCTGCAAGGTCACCGTACTGATTACATCAATACGCTCGCTAATCGAAATTTATTTCAGACAAGATCCACCTAGATCCTAGATGGGCCGAAGAAACAGCAGGGACCGTTCCGTGGGAAATCTGGGTAAGATATGGGCAACAAAATACCAATGTAGTTGTCGGCGCGCCAAGTCCCCGACTCCTTTGGAAAACCCCAGTGGGTAAATAATGTTGTGTTTGATACATTCGAGATTGCGAGCCGGACCAACAAACTCGTTCAATGGAATGCGGATCCAGCCAAAGAGTAAGCTATACGCGTTCCTGACCGTTTTCGAGCATTAACGTTTCGGTGTACTGTTCTAGTAGCGACGGCGGAAATCATTTCCGAATCGACTCGGCCGGAACTAGTTCTCTTGACAGGCTTTCCTTGCCTCGGAAATCCATCCTTTTAATAGGCGTTGACCACAAGCACTTTTTTCGCCTGCCGGGTATGTGTGCGTCAACCAGGATACGTTGGGAACTAGAGGTAAATACCTAAAAGCTGCAGAGAGGAGGCTCTCAAAAGAGGCAAGAGCTGCTTGATAGGTGTGCTCACCAATTTCTCTCTCCACGCGTGTAATGAAATATCGAAACCAAACAACACGAATCGGGATACCATGACGCGCAAGTTTTACGTGGATCTAGCAATGAAACTCGGCGTACGAGCATGGTGTTTCCACTTTGAAGGGTCGATTGACCTTGCACGGCACAACAACCCGTACCGTGCATATAACCAGCTTCCGTTGCAGGTGAGAGTGGGCTGTCGTGCATATACTGCAGCTGATCACCGTGGGGCTTGTTCATGAGCAGCTTAAGCATCTAGTACTAAATCCTAAAATTTAATTCTTTACGGAATAGTGGCCAGACATGATCTAGAGCTCGATCATATATGATTGAGATGACTTCTATCAGCCCCATGCCTGCTTGGTTGAGATCAATGTGAGGACGTGCATTGAAAATCAACTCTACAGTGTCGTGAAAAGAAAAGAAAAGAAAAAAGAATTGTAACCGTGACCACATCACTTCACCGTCGAGATGACGAGGGACTGAAAGCAGCACCCGGTTGTCAAGAAAAGATGAGGGACCCAACCGTCAAGATGACGAGGGACTGAAAGCAGCACCCGGCCGTCGAGAATAGATGAAACCATCGGGCCAACATCACATGACCAATTGATTACGTAATTACCACCACAGCACCAATTTCGACCAGTCCGATTCGAAGTCCGTTAGTAATACTTTGGCTGCCTTATAAACCACCTAAGGCACACCATCTCGGAAGCAATAGTGACTCGAGAGGTACCCTTATTTTGTAGGGGTGAAACCTACCCGAAAGGTCCGACCATCCCTCCCGGCGAATCCTGAAACAGTCTAATTATTCCCGCTACGTTAGTAGTGGGTTTTGGGGTGGGAGCGAAAAAAGTGAACACCAAACGATTTGGCAGGAGTTTGCATTCTCATGTAAATTTGCTCGGCGCTGACTACCTAACTTCTTTTCTGGAGCTGTTTGGAGGGGCGGAAGGGGGTCAGTTTGTTCTTGGTGCTTATTGCATCAATTTGCATACTTGAGGTTTCGTTACTCATCTGAATCGTTTTGTTTCATAGGGACTTCGGTCGCGTCTTCGCTCCCTCTTCTCAGTACGATGATGGACGTTAGTATGCTCCAAGGTACAGGCTGATTCAAGTTCAGATAACATAATGAATAACGACGTGATCGCGCAGGTGTATTCGACGGAGGTTATGTTCGGGTCCTCCTCGAAACAAGAAGATCAAGCTTACGAGCAAAGTCAAGGGAAAGCAATCAGCATCCACCCATTACGAGGGTGATCCGGACGACGAAGGCGCTAATGGTTTGCTTCATTCACCTCCGTTTTCTCCGCTTATATTCATACTTATCTTACTGTGTAGTGACTTCGAACACCACATACGATCCCCATGTCTTGTCCGATCATGATGGTGTGTTGTTCAGACATGAGCACTGACAACTGGACCTGCGTGATGAAGAAGACGCTCTCGTCCATCCCTCCGAGTCCGTTTGGTACAACACTCCCCGCCCTGGATCTTTTGTGATGATACGTGCGACCCTTCATACATTTGTTTGGGGTTCGACTCGACGAGTATGTCTCTTCTTCTGACGCATCTAATGCGTTCATCTTACATCTGCTTCTTCAGGTATATCAACTTGTGGGCCATTCCCTCCGTATCCTCGATCGCTCGCCCTTGAATGCAGAGTGACGATATCAACCTCGTGTCCTAAGCAATGCCATCGCGAGCTCCTCTGACCACGTGGCGTCCGATGCAATGCACAGCATCGTGATCGGTAAACGACGACGAGCGTAATCCATCATTGTCGTTTCATTTTCGCTCTGGTTTCCCGTTTCCCGTTCCCGTCCGCTCCTCGGTCAGTCACTGTCGAAAACGTATAAACATAACAAGAATTGGTTCGCATTTTCTGCTCCCCATTCTCGATTGTCTCATCATATGTTCATTATGCACATATTCAAACTCGTTCTTCCTTCATCATGTGGTCCAATATAACATCGATCATTGAATTCGTATTCGCGAAACAGAAAAAGAAAAAAGTGGCCCATGCTGGCAAGCGAACATAGGTGAATCCTCTATCATCACGTAATATATCCTTCATGTAGCACGTAGCGGGCATTGCCGCGCAGTCGGCCTTATATTATAGAATAGTGTTGCAGAGCGCTTTCAAGTTGCACCCGCCTCGCTTCCGGACCATCCAAGATGGTGGATACGTGCTCCGTGTCCGCCGTACCGACCTGGGCCTCTGAAAAACCCCCTTCCGACCGCCTGGCCAACCACACCCTCAATCGGCGTAATAGAACCATACCAGTGGTGAATCTTCCTACCAGCCAACGACTGCCTTCCTCTGCCTCTTCTCGACCATGATTCAGACGGTACGTATATTCGACACGTTCCTCTCCTTTTCGCCAACCAACCGCTTTGTTGATCGGCCGTGTCCTCCCCTTCTTGCCAACCAACCACTTGATTGATCAGCCCTAGTCAACATGCCTCCAGCGCAAGGCTCCCGAGGGGAACAACCCAGCGTCAACCATGGATTGGGACAGCATTTCACCTTGCCACGCCAACCTCGCAATCGCAAAAAAACGGCTACGTTTGTGAAGATACTAGGTCGGGATCGCAAGCGCCAGCGCCTTCTTGATGAAGTCAAGGAGCTCCTGAACCGTCCAAGCACCGGATCCCACTCGAAGGTCAACGCCTGGACACTCCCGCCTCCCAATCCAGATCACGACGATGAGTTTCAGCCGATGCTCCCGTTCGCTGCCGACGGCGATCCAGCCTAGCCCAACCCACCATGCGACCCCCTTCCTGTTGACTTCAACGTTGACAACGAATCAGAGCCCACCAACCCGAAATCCATGGTGACGAGGACCGCTCAGATCTCGAATCAATTCGAGAACTGGAAGGCCATCATTCCTACTCTAGTAGATCCTTACCTCACACACCTGAAGCAAACCCTTGGCCGACCCGTTCCAATCCCGCAATCCACCATCTCCCAGTACGAAGCAGGATGCCCCCTCAAAAACCATACCATTCTTGCGTTTTTTTATGATTGTGAGTACTCTTCCATTGAGTGATCCTAATGCTAATGTTTCGTTCGAAGACTTCACAACCATCACAGTCCATTCGTGTTCGTGCGCCTCGCTTGCGCAGGTGCTCATGTACCATGGTATATTCCCCACAGCACCTTCGCAACCTCGCATGGCCGTCTCCGTCGAACTTCTGTCATTCTACCGTGCACTTTTCGAACGCTCATGTGATGCTGTCAATGCCTTAGCGATAGCCCTCAACACCCACTATACTCGCCGTGGATACCGCATGACAAACAAACAGGTTCGTCCATGTTATTTATATCTACTGAAACTCAGACATGTCACCAGGGCACCACCATTCAAGAGCCATTCCGGCGGAGTCTCGGTCGAGCTATTCAATGGTTCGATATTCTGCAGGTCGAACTGGAGCTCCGCGTCGACGCTGTCCTGGCGGAATGTTGCCAGCGCATTACTGAACACTCCACACTTCTTGACCTTGTCAACCGCGCACCCCACACGGATGGCCCTGATGATCCCCCTGAGGAACGTCAGGAAGCGCCGGAACGCCCTGGGTGCAACGAACCCACACCGATGTGCCATCCCATACTGAGCCAGAGGTGCCCCGCTTGCTTTGGTGGATCAGTGTTTGGCCGACCACTAACGGAGGGCGGGGATATACGTGTTGCCACAGATGGCAACTTCCATCATCGTCATCGCCGATCTGTAAGACCTATGACATAATATATATCCTTCACAGATGCACCAGCGAAGTTGAAAAAAGAGTTAGACAGTGTGCTGATATTACAAACGGAGCTTGATGCCTCAGAGCGTGCATTGCAAACCGCACAAACGGTCATAGAAAGGGACGAATCAGCTTTAGATGCACTTGATGCACTGGACAGCATGGAACGGACCCACCGACGCTTGCAGGAAAAGGTAGATGGTCTGTACTCCTCGCTCAATGTCCATGACAAATTCCCGGAACTGGAAGGCGTTAACCTGGACTTTGTTCGGATACTTCTGATGGCGCGTGACCTCAAAATCAACATACGCAAAAGGGCTATAGGCAGTTTTTTGAATGGGATAAGCTTGACCGTGCTGTTGGCGGTAAAGACAAACCGCTGGGTACGATCACACCTATTATCCATCTACCAACGCTCATTTCCGGCGCAGGTACGAAGCTGCACCAGCAGACACACAAAGCTATCGCTAAGCGTCAACCTGCTCTCATGTCGGCGATCCGCAAGTACAATCGGTATTGTGAACAACTCGAACAGCTG
>JBBPLL010000845.1:0-11520 GCA_038089755.1 Leccinellum rugosiceps | reverse complement strand
AACAGATCGCAACCCTGCCGCAGAAACGCATCAATGCGACCGCAAGCTGTGCTGACGTTTTCCAAGGCAGCAACACAGTGAAATTAGTTCCTCCTGCCACCGAATGATGAAAGCCAGACTCACTTGTCATCACAGAAATCACAAATTTCTGATAAACCCATTATATGGTGTCTGATTTGTGTGATATGTATAATTAATTATAAACCCGTTATAAGGGTAGGTCCGATGGATATTTTGTGTCAGGCACAAGATAACTGTACCATTAATATCTGTTTGATCCCTTCTGGTCATATCAGTCAGTGGGCTGGACATGGTCCAGAGTTATAAGTGTAGGTTCACTGTGCGAGGTATATAATTTATTTTCTAGTGAAGATCAATTATCATTGTGGGGTTGCTTACACCTCCTCGAGTCAATTTCATGAATTGTCTCACAGTGTCAGGAAGCTGTCATATTTCCAAAATTTGATCTCGTTGCCCAGAATTCACAGAATTAATCATTTTCTGATAAACCCTTATACACCAACAAACTAGTATGATATGTATGATTAATTATAAACCTATTATAAGGGTAGGTTCAATGAAAATTTTGTGTCAGGTGTGAGCTAATTGCACCATTGATATCTTTTTGATCCCTTCAGGTCATGGTCAGTCAGCATACCGCATATGGTCCAGAGTCATAAGTGTAGGTTCACTGTGCAAGGTATATAATTTGTTTTCTAGTGGAGAACAATTATCATTATGGGGTTGTTTATGCCTCCTCGAGTCAATTTCATGAATTGTCCCAGTAGGTCAAGAGATTGGCATATTTCCAACATGTAATCTTATTGCCTAGAATAATAACTCTGAGTTCTATGCCAGTCAACCTTCTGCTAGATATTCCACAAGCTGGATGCACGTGGTGGAATTTCCTGTACCATTAGTATTTTTTTGATCCATTCTGATCATATCAGTTAGCATGCACCAGATATGGTCCAAGGTTATAAGGGTAGGTTCACTATGCAAGGTATATAATTTATTTTCTAGTGGAGAACATTTCCAACATGTAGTCTCCATGTGCAGAGATTCCATGGTGGAATTTACAACCAAAACAAGTCAATCTTGGTTACCTTGAGCATGTTTCCAACTATGAGTTTTGTTCTCAACCAGATAAATAGTGTTCTATCTTGGCATGCAATGATTACTCGCGAGGCCTGCATTACAGTGGAAATTATTGTCTCATTTTCACAATGCCTATCTGGCCATGCACACCTGGCCAAGAAGACTCCACAGCGGAATTTCCTACTAAAACAAGTCAATCTTGATTAACCTGAGCATGTTTCTAATTATGAGTTTTGCTTTCAAGTGGATAAAATAGTGATGTATCTTGGCCTGCCTTACCATGAAAATTATTGGCTCATTTTCACAATGCCTATCTGACCACGCATGACAGTGATGTATTGCATTGATTATCTACACCCTAGCAATCTATTCTGCTACTTCACCCAGAATGACCCTCCCCGTCAGATGACGCGGCGCCTCTTAAAAGAGGCAGCCACAGACATATGGTCAGCAACCTGGGGGGCATAGGCCATGACACTCTCGCGTCCAAATACTTCCCTACACAATATGAGCATGGCTGTTAATTGACCAAAACGACAACTCACCGATTCCACCATAGCAAAAGATCGTCGACGAAGGCTTTGTCCGCAGAGTCGTCAATATCTTCAAACCACTTTACAATCAGCGCGTAAAATTCGCCATGGTCAAAGAGGCTATCTACAAGCCTCCACGAGCCACAGTTGGACAGTGCAAATCGAACCTTTAGGTGGCTTTAGTATATCGGGTCCTCGTGTTTTCAGTGTGCTCACCTGCACTGCAGTGTATGCGATAGCTCTCGGTTCCACTTTCTTCATCTTGAGTAGATGTGCCACGTGCGGGCGTGTGCGTCTTTCACCACAGCGACGTCTGTATGGAACGGAATTTCCAAGTTGTAATATCTGGGTATCGTCTGCCGAGCTCGGGGACGTGAAAATGAGCTTGAAGGCCTTTGATGTACCAAAATCTCTCAGGGAGGATTCCGGTGTGATTAAATTATAATATACTCACCCGTAAAAGGATGGTTCCCTTGAACAGACCTTCGGCAGGGTTGGCAGGGTCATACTTGCTATCTTGATACAGGAAGCGCGGCCAGCAGTTTTCTGTTACAAGGTAGTCCGGATGCAAATCCCTTATCTTCTCGCGATGTCTAATGGTTTACTGGGCACTTAGTCAATAACGTGTAGACAGCCATCACTTACTCGAGACTGTCCCAGTCATAATCGACAGGACAGAGGAGTCTAGCGGTGCTGTCATTATGAAAACCGCGGGCCACCTTGTCACAAGGGGAGAGGCGAGGAACGGGGGGGTCTAATTCGTTTAGCCAGGCCACAACCATGGTCTTGAGAGAAGATGCATCGTCTGCCCGTGCCGAATCTGCACCCCCAGAAAGCTCGGACCTGTCAGGACCAGTATTCATCGTTGTAAAGAAATGGTACTCTACCTCCTTGACCACACTGTCCAGTCCACCCACATTAGCTGGGTTGCTAAGCCACTCCCCGAATTCGGGGAGCCGTTTTAGAAGGAGTTCATAGTTTTTGAAAAGACGGTCTTGCCTGTATGTTTTGTCATCAGGAAGTTGCAAGTATAATATATATTATATAACTTACTCATGAGTATAGGGACCTGTCGCTCCCGAAACTCCTCGTCGATCCGCCTCGTCGATCAGATCGTGGATGTTGTCAGTGAGGGTCACCATTCTCTTGATGGCTCTACCACGTTGGCGCCACGTACTGGGGCACATGCAAATGAGTGATCTTGATCAAAATCAAGGGAGAGGAAGTTCACCGGTTATTCGTAAGAATTGCGTTCTGCGACGCATGAAGCAGACGAGCATGGTGTTGGGCATTAGATCCCCTCTCCATTGTCTGAGTGATAGTGGCTTGAAAAACAGAGTGATCAATGAGGGACGTTGTCGCCTAGTACTTTCAGGTTTCTTGACCTACCTGGTTTGTATTTAAATCACGATTTGGACATTTCCAAGTTTGGGACATTGCTGCATATGTTCAAGATGGGTCCATCGGTTCCATGGTCTATCGATTTTAATTGGTGTCGCAGTATTGGTTATTAGCAATTTACCAGAATGGTTATCCTGGCAAGTACTCATTTGATCCAGGCCTGCAGTGTGGTAAACACTGTACCTTGAACTTGGAGGATGGTTTCGGCAGTTCCCTGGTCTAAGTATTGATTTGAATTAGTGTCACGGTATCGGTTATGAGCAATTTACCAGAATGGTTATCGAAGGTCACTGGTCCTGGCAAGCAAATATTCGTTTGATCTGGGCCTATGGTGCGGTAAACACCATACTTTGGCGGTCGAGCAATGTAGCATGGAAAAAAGTTTCTGGTTGGACTCTAGTTAGCCCAGATAAAGATGAAAATTATACTGTTCCTTTTTCGTTATCCAGCCTGAGACCTCGGCTAAGCCAGTTCTGCCTGATTAAGTTAGTCAGCAAGGATTTGGTCACGAAGGGAATGACAAGACCAATCACATTGGTCTGGGAAGAGTCCATGGGTCACTGGGTATTTTTGGGACTCAGTTCATGAAGGAAATCGGCAAACTGATTGTGTTGGCGATATTGTATGAGAATGAACTGAAGTAAGGGCTTGAAGCAGCTTTGGGATGCGGCTCAGTCGCGCGCCTGCTGAAAATGGGATAAGTGCTGGCCAATTTATAATTACTAGGCAATTCACATAGTAGTTCATTCTCTCAACCCGTGGGCCCAACTCATTGTTATGTGTCTCCAGCCCCCTCTGCTCCCGTTCGAGATTCAACGTGAGATCATTTTATGGCTCAAGGACGAGCCTAATGTTCACTGCTATGCGCTCGTGGCCAAACGATTCCATGCATGGTCAGTAAATTCAGTAGTGACGCTGGATGCTTGCAAGTAGAACTTACATTTCCATAGGCTGCACCCTTATCTGTATCGCAAGATTCGACTCCGTACCGACGAATCCGTGAAGGCTTTCCTCGAATACCAACGTCAGCGCCATCAGCCCTGCAAGGTACAGGAGTTGGTCTTCGGGCGATCTGTGACCATCAGCTCAGTTGCGGATGCCCTTGTGGAGTGTCCCGACATCACTACACTGACCTTACGCTTCGGGTATCGACATATTCCGGTCGCAGCACAAAATCCTCTCCTCGATCCACTCAATAACATGCACTCTTTGCGATCCTTATTCATCACCTTGGTGGCGTTGGAGCCTGATAGGATCTGCTTTGTGCCCAATATACCTATAATGCACCAACTCACTCACCTCCATCTTACGATGACTTCTGTCACGTGGGCACCCATTCCGTTAGGTCTCTCGCAACTGGCGAATCTCACTCACCTTTCTCTGCACTGGGTCATGTCCTATGACTGCACTCCCGGACTGAAGGGATTTTTAGCACGGGGTTCTACTCGTGCACTTGTCTTGTGGGCAAGTGACGATATCAGGCTCAGAGATGTAATGGTGAATTTGCGACTCCGAGACTTAGTGGATCGACGGCTCGTGGTATTCAGGCAGACTTGGTTCCACGAGTATATCGTAGATGGAGGTTTTTGGCCCTATGCCGAACGCTTAGTTGCATGGAGAAATGAAACCGACGGTAAGATCCACTCACCATTTCTTCATTGGGCAAAGCCTGATCTGCTTGCAGCATCTCCTTTTGCGATGAAATCTCTTCTGGTATTACCTATATGGTATAGATGGGCGTTTGAGCGCAGGTCCTAGAGAAACTCACCAGAACGTGACCAGTCCAGATACGATATTGCACCATTATTGTTCCAGTCCTCAATGAGCATATCATTAAATTCTATCTCCATTCTGTCCATATTCAGACGAACTACGAGCATCTTGGGAATGCATCCACGCCGGCCATAGTAGTGACCGAGGATATATTGAACTATCATGATAGCCAGGTGTCCAGAACAGGGAATTCCATCGGTATAAATGGCACTGAGAGAAATCACCCAGCGTGTAACTAGGAAACCGACCAGATTGCTCGGATCCAAAGCAACTATATCAACATCACCGATGAGGTTACTGAGTATCCAGTGGGGCGAAACACTTGCGCCCACCCAGAAGATCATAAAATCCTCGCTGTTTATCAATTAATCATGAGTTGGCATCATTACCAATCGGAGACTCACTTCCGAAATACCTATCAGGTAGACACCATGGTCCTCCATGAACATGTGATTGTCCTACATAAGCGACAGCAAATAGAGGTGGCCTGTCGTTGCATCTGAAGATGCTACATGCTTGTCCAGATCGTAGAGAGCCAGAAGGTGGGAATAGAGGTGCTGTGTCGTGCTTCGTATGTCCATTGTAAGGATCTTCGGAGTGTAGTAATTTCAAACGTCCGCGGAAACATTACAACCTGTATACAATTATGAGCTGCATTTCACTTGACAGCCATCAAGACGAGCCTTTGAGAGCTTTGGACTTGGTTATACTAAAACGTAGACTGGGGGTGCTCGGAAGGCTTCCAGTATTATCAATTGTAGTCGTATCAGAGATGGAAGGAAGTCCTTGTGCAACTCGCTTACTTGTGATTGTGCTGTAGCTGCCACACAGTTCCGCCTTCCTGAATTTGGTCAACGATTCATCCTGAAGACAAGCACGCTACCGTTGTTTGGGGCTATGTTAGTGACTTGTCGTCAAGATCCGGTCATCAACTCACATTCTCGCGCAAGAGGACACATTGCAGTGTCTGTGTCAGCAAAACGGAATACGTTGCCAGCCAATGCTACCACTTGCAATGCAAGGCTGCAGGTCCACACTCGTTGCTGGCCATTGACAGATGTATACTACCGCACATCGACTGTTGGATGCAAAATAGATCATAGTGATTTGGAAAACAGAAGATGGCGAGGATGATTCACTTTTGCTTGCCAGCCAGTGAGGGTAAAGCGATTGTATACATTGTGCCGGGACATTGTGCCGCAGGTGGCCCTCTTCAACCAGTAAAGCCTTCAAGGGCTCTGTTCAACTGGTGAGAATGGAATGATTTGAGATTGACTTGAGCCAGAGATTACCACCTCAGCGATGATTATGGCACATATTTCGAGAGTGACCTACGCGTACTCAGTGTGCGCAGCTTACTTGAAAACCTAGTTACCTGGTGGTCACGGTCACGGTACTGCTATCATATAACTTCGGGCTTTCGGCAGTCATGTAGAATACACAAAGTTTTCATGATCCAACCAGCTACTATTACATTTAATATGTATTCTACAAGCTTTGGATACTACGATAGAGAACAATATACATAAATAGTATGATGGTTTGCAGACTATAAGTTCAAAACGGAACTTGACTTGCAGCCGTTTGAATTAAGATTTGGGGTAGTAGCGCATGGCAACGGTCTGGCCCCTTGCTCAATGACTCTGGCCTCCGACCCTCGGGTCAAGGCAACCACCCAGGCTCGAAACTATTCTCGGTTGTATCTCAGTCGCCCCGCCGCCCACCAATGCACTGGCCTAACCCATGAAACCTAGGAAAGACCTACCTTCAATGCATCATCGCGATCTGATATGGGCCCTGCGCTGTGCATGCATCATAGCAGGCCAAACCCATACAACACTGTGATAGTCGATCACCATGCTCTGGCTGTCCAAACTTGAACTTGACACACGATTATCCCTAGATTGAACACTAGCACGACACCCTGCCAAACCACACTGTGATCCCGCGCCTACCACACCTGGACCCCCATCCTCCTACCCCATCACCACCTACATCCGAACTGGGTCACTGTACCTGAGGTTTTAGTAGTAGGTATAATGCTGCCCAGGCCCAGAGTCTGATGGGCCACCGAGGTAACCTAGACAGTTCATGGAGCCCCACACTGCCCCACATATCTGAGTCAGTGAGGCGTGCGTAAGTGCATTTCCCGACAGGCAGCCTCGGCTGCTTTCCTTAGTGTTTGTGTAGAACTAGGTTAGCCGGTTGCTACACAATACATACGCTTGTCCAAAAAGAAAAGATTCAGGGGCAGTCATGTCAACTCCTGGCACTCCTCGCTCGGTGCCTATCCAGCCACATCAACCAAAATTGTAGTGAATTAAGGGGTCTTCGGAGCAGCGGAGTGTCTGAGCCACCTCAGGCTCCCACGCAATGCTGAGAGTCTCAAACTTATAGTTCCTCGCCAAGGCCAGTTACGAATGCCTCCTCCTCAGATTTTCGTTCTATGAAAACACCACTCATGTTTATGTCTCCACCAGTGTCTTCACCATCCTCATCCGAACCACACCCTGCTGGTTCAAATCGCGGGAAGTTGAGTGCCAGTGGGAAGGGCTGTCTAGGTCAGAAGAGACCCTACTTCGAGTTCTCCTTAGCTTCTGAAGAATGTCGTCCACCCAATGAAGCAAAAAGGATCAAAGTGCTTACCACTCAGGCTGTAAGGTGCAGTATTGATGCATGACCGCTTTCTTATACATTCAATTAGACGTCAACCAAAAGGAGTCAGGATATTGAAGATCATCATTCCCACCGCATGTTGCAGCTGGCTCGTGCAAGCCGGGAGGCTTTTGCTGCCCATGCAAAGTATCGACTCCTGCGCATACACGAAGTGGATGTCATGCGTACGATTGCTTACGAGGAATACGAGGAAGCTCGGGGTCTTGTAAAAGATGTGGAACGTCAAATCGGTGAAATACGACATACGATGAATAGCAGCAGTACTACTCTTTTCCGAGGGCGTGATTTGGTTTCAGTTAGGCTCTCACCGGTGCCTAGCTGCTCTGATGTGTCCAATGTAGAGGAAGCAGACTTTGGTTGTTGCAGTGTTTCTCGTTTATCCAGTCCGGCCCGCCTGTAAACTTATTGTACTTTATTATATCCATCTTCTTATACCTATAATAATTCAAGTACTCAGGTCTATATGTTCTAGTAGATTTATATACTGCAATGTTGTGACATTTCAACTTGATCCTCGACTCCTGTGAGGGGTTTTGTCGAACGCAACAAACGTAATATAGGGCCGACTGCGTGGCAATGCCCGCTACGTGCTACAAGAAGGATATGTTACGTGATGATAGAGTATGGGTCTCTTTTTTCTTTTTCTGTTTCGCGAACACGAAATCGATAATCGATGTTATACATATTGGACCACATGATGAAGGAAGAACGAGTTCGAATATGTGCATAATAAAACATATGATGAGACAATCGAGAATGGGGAGCAGAAAATGCGAACCAGTTCTTGTTATGTTTATACGTTTTCGACAGTGACTGACCGAGGAGCAGACGGAAACGGGGAACGGGAAATCAGAGCGAAAATGAAACGATAATGGTGGATTACGCTCGTCGTCGTTTCCCGATCACGATGCTGTGCATTGCATCGGACGCCACATGGTCGGAGGAGCTCGCGATGGGATTGCTTTTGCTTGGGACACGAGGTTGATATCATCACTCCGCATTCAAGGGCGAGCGATCGAGGATACGGAAGGAATGGCCCACAAGTTGATATACCTGAAGAAGCAGATGTAAGATGAACACGTTACTAGATGCATCAGAAGAAGAGACATACTTGTCGAGTCGAACCCCAAACAAATGTATGAAGGGTCGCACGTATCATCACAAAAGATCCAGGACGGGAAGTGTTGTACCAAATGGACTCGGAGGGATGGACGAGAGCGTCTTCTTCATCAAGCAGGTCCAGTTGTCAGAGATGACTGTGCTCATGTCTGAACAACACACCGCCATAATCAGACAAGACATGGGGATCGTATGTGGTGTTCAAAGTCACTACATAGTAAGATAAGTATGAATATAAGCGGAGAAAACATGAGGAGGTGAATGGAGAAGCAAACCATTAGCGCCTTCGTCGTCCGGATCACCCTCGTAATGGGTGGATGCTGATTGCTTTCCCTCAACTTTGCTCGTAAGCTTGATCTTCTTGTTTCAAGGAGGACCTGCCAGTGAACATAACCTCCGTTGAATACACCTGCGCGATCACATCATTATTCATTATGTTACCTGAGCTTGAATCAGCCTGTACCTTGGAGTATACTAACTTCCATCGTCGTACTGAGAAGAGTGAGCGAGGACGCGACCGAAGTCCCGCCTGGTTTATGAAACAAAACGATTCAGATGAGTAACGAAACCTTAAGTATGCAAATTGATGCAATAAGCACCGTTCAAGTCATACGACCCCCTTCCGCCCCTCCAACCAGCTCCAGAAAAGAAGTTAGGTAGTCAGCGCCGAGCAAATTTACATGAGAATGCAAACTCCTGCCAGTGCCAAATCGTTTGGTGTTCATTTTTTTTGCTCCCACCCCAAAACTCACTACTAACGTAGCGGGAATAAGTGTAACTCCATTGGAGATAGGTTCACTAGTAGATTACTATAGCTGACTAAATTTTACCGATCCCAGCCATAAATCCCCTCAGCGGTCTTGACTGAGTCAACTCTTACCATGGTTATCGTATAGGCTATCGCAGTGGGTTTTGGCCCTGGGTAGCTAGGTCCTGTCAGCCCACGAGCACCAACCTCCACTTGGATCATTCCACTATGCACACGTTCGACAATGCATCGGAGTTGTAGGCCTAAGGCGAAATGTGACCGTGCGTGGGAACTTATCCATAGGTTCTCATCAGAATCCACTGACTTTCTACGGTAGCTGCGGGATCCCGTTTGAAAGTATCCATTGAGCATTCACCTTGTTGCCAACCTCTCAGCTCACCATTGCAGTACACTTTTGCAACTTATTTTACTATGACAACTGTAACCGTTGGCCATGATGGTTATAGTGCCGCATTCTACAACTATTCACCTCGAATGGTGACTCCCGTCCATGCTGATAACTTGAAGACCCGTAGTGGTTCTCCCCATCGGAAGATTCAGTTATCGCAAGTTCAGAAGCTCAAAGACCCTATACATACTCTATACAAGTCAATCCCGCAGGAAAGGCCCAAAGTCACTCATACAGCCTCTGTACCTGGGGCTTCCTTGTCTGTTCAGGGTTCTGTCAGTCCAAGTACCAGTCTCCAGCCGCCCCAGCCTACTTGCACACCTGACAACAGTCAGGTGGTGGCTTCTCATGACAGTTCATTTTTCAAGGGCCTCCGCAGCGTCGAGGGGCTTGATTCAAAGCCGATCAGGTCTAATCGGTGGGACAGTCTTCTCAAAGAAGCAACTAGTCCTGAAGTTTTGAAGGTCATCGACCAAGGTAGTTCCAATGTCTAAGAAAGGTTATATTCCGAGTCATGTTGCTGACTTTATACCGCTGCAAGATGTATGTAAATGCATTCTAGATCAAATTGCAAGTACAAACCCCGAAGAAGCTATGAAGGTAATGCTTTCTCTCGGCGCTTACTTACCAATCCTTATTCACGTATCCGGCTAACAGATGTTTCATAATGTCCACCCGGCCGAATACAAAGTGCTTTCACATATCGTCGAGGATATGTCTGTATTCTCCACAGGTATAAGGTATGTTCCTTTTCCTTCTCGCACCCTAGAAGTTCCAGATTAACAATTTGACAGGTCGATGTATGATGCCGATTTCAGTCGTATGATCATCAAAATGTCAACTCCCATGCATGATGCGCCATTCGATGACCTGCATCACGCCGTTGCAACGGCTCTGAACCACCTGCCACTCAATCAAGCCATTGTCCGTGCTCGCATCCATATGAGCTATCGCATCTTGGTTGGGAGATCTTTATTTGTACCTGATATACTGGTCTCTTTGATGGATATTCAAGGCCTCTCAGGCGGGGATCCACAGTATGTTCTAATCGGAGAATGCGCGTTCTCCGAACAGAAGTCGCATGCGTTAGACAAGCTGCGCCAATATGTCCGCCATCTCCCAAACCTTATGGTCGTTATTCTTGTAGTCATCGAGGAAAACATCAAGTACAGCTCGCCCGTAAGGGACTCCGAAGCATGGTCAATTTTTCAGAAGATCGGGGTCTGCCTGCCTCAGAAGGAATTCTTCGCTTTACGTTCAGACTCTGAACAACCTCTCTGCATTGGTGACCCAATGGCTGTGGGAGGACACACCTGGTGTCATGTCGGGAGTGTCGATTATACTGTGTGGGTCAGGCAGCCAGGCGAGGATCTCATCGACCTTGATGCAACAGATGCCATGCATGTGGCACATGGGGTAAGTCTGTGTTCTTCTTTTGACGTAAGTAAGCTTAATCACACACTGCAGAGTCTGTTTCCTGAGGTCAAAATGGTGTCTATCGAGGCGATGCTACAGATGGGCATGTCTGTGATCAAGCACTCTATTGTTGACTACATCAGCAAACTACCAAAAATCCCCCAGAGATCCACAGAACCCCACAGAATTACCACCAAAGCCACAGTGCATCCCAGATGTTCACAGAAGCACACAGCATTACTACCAAAGTCACAGTGATCCCCAGAAGCACCCAGAAGCCCACAGAATTACCACCAAAGCCACAGTACCCTCCAGAGACTCACAGAACCACAGACCCCTAGATGTCT
>JBBPLL010000844.1:0-11563 GCA_038089755.1 Leccinellum rugosiceps | reverse complement strand
AATGATAAGTGATAAGGTCACGTGATGTCATGTGATGGGTCACGTGACTATTGACTCAGCAGGTCACGTGACTCGAGAAACATGAATCGAAAGATAAAGTTAACGAGTGAAAATGAGGTTTGCAACAATCATTCTGTGAATTCTCCTGTGCATTAGATTCTCAAGAGCCACCTTCTTTTGCATTCCAAAGCTCTATTGCAACACCAGCATCATTAAATCACTATTGTCTACTAACTTGAAACTCATGCACTTCCATTATTTTCTTGACTTGGAGATCATCTGTCATTGCCCTGGCTAATTCCTTAACAATCAAGACTTGGTGTCCAGAGTAGGTGTAAAGTATGCAATTCAGATTTTCTTCCTAGTTTACATCATGTCTAGGAGGTACAAAATATAAACAGCAGGCAAAAAAAATGCCTCCAGAACTTGAAAACTTGTAAGTGTTGATGTGCCATGATGTAGCGCTCAGTGGCTGTGCTGTGCACTGAAGTTGAAGCTTCACTTGCTGTTGCGATCAAAGTTCTGCTTTTTCTCAAGGGCTGTCACAACTGAATATTCATTACTACAACCTCAGGTGTGTAGAGACATGCTTGTTTCTGTTTCCAGTGTGGAAGAACTGCATGGTGATGGTCGCAGCCTGCTTAATGTGCCTGTGCCCCCATTTGCGTGCTCTCCCTTGACCCCAGCTCTTGTCTCCATCCTCCTCACATGCACACCGGCTTTACCTCCAACACCCTTCCCACCCCTCAAATCGACCATCTGCTGAAACACAATGAGCATCATGAACATGTCATTTCCTGCATTATGCAGCACACATCCCCTCTCTGGCAATGAAATATCCCAAGTGTTTGCAAAATGCCTCTGAACACAAGGAACAACTTAGGCATGCACACCCCACTAGTCTTTCAGCTTACCATTGGCCTGCACGTTCAAGGTTACATTGAGTATGAGTATGTTGGATGGGAGTTCTAGTTGGGGTTAGGGTTGGTGGAGAGATTCATGATGCATTGTTTAGTGTTTTGGGGTTGGCACAGGGTGAAAAGGGTTATTATGATGGATGTTTTTGTGAGAGTGAGGCTATTACAGATGGTGCAAATGTAGTTAGACAGAACAGAACACCTGATGAGCGAGATTGGAATGGAAGAAGGGAACAGACAGAACCTGTTGATCCTAATCTCTTCAAGATGCTGAAGAACCATATGAACTCCATGCACAGTGAGCACAGTATTGTTGGTAACCAATTCAGAGTCAGGGCTGAGAAAGGACACCTTGGATGATGCACGGTAATTTCACTTTAGATATGACCTGATTATCTGCAAACTAGGAGAGTTTTCACTTCAGTTGAGAACAATGTGGTTGTGTTTCCATTCAACTCGTCAGCAGGAGGGTCGCCTATCGAAGGCAAAAACATGAACACACCACATACTATCCTGTCCATTATCAAGATCATAACAATAGAACAAGCCTGGACACCCACAACCACAAGTCAAAAGAGTTGAGACGAAAAAAATGAGTTCTGAGCACATCAGCCCTTTAGGTATAGGAGTAGGAACGAGATGAGGGCCATGATCCACTCGGTGGTGGCAAGTTGGAGATAGCATGTTCAGAGATGATGTACTGGCCCTTGCTATGTCATGGGGCATATGACAAGTCAGTGCAAAGAGAAAAACACTCAGACAGACTAGGGTATGAACTGGTAATTCTCATCTGGCACAGAAGGTCACGTCCCAGCCCTGTCAATGTCCATGTTTACATTCAGATATGAAAAGGGACACCATCAAGTGGGAAAACAGCCTCCAATTTGAACCCAGTGACAATGGCACCTCCTCGGTTCAGCACTCACCCAACAAGAAATCCACAAGAAAGTCCAAGGTGATAACATGCCTGCTGGACATCCTGCTTGCTGCTCCATCTGGCAGGTGGGCAGATGCATATGCCATGATCAAGGACATGCATTTGCGCATTATCACACCAGTGGACATGATGGGATGTGATCAGGCAAAGTTTCAGGAATGGGATCCCAAGGTGCACCTTTTTATCTGTACCCTGTCCTGTCCTTATTTTTCCATCATTCTCATTGACATACAGAATGGTGTTTGATGTGCTTGAAAGCCATGAAGCAAGAGCAGAAAACTTTCATAGCAGTGGAGCGGAATGTTGTATGTAGAGATGAGAGAAGATGGAGGATGCATTCTTCTGGACTGAGAGGCAGACCACTAGAGCATGCTAGCTAGCCTGCAATAAGCCTAAAATATCTGGATCTACATTCTATCCATATGGGTTCAGAACACTTTGTGGCCTCTCACCACTGCAGAAAGAGAAATTTCAGATTTGTCAGCCAGGAGTGGCATGATTGAGGGAAAATCAAGGATTCAAGCTTGTCAAAGTGCTTCCATGCTCTCCTCTTCAAAATCCTAACAGGAACATGATCAAAACTAAAACCGAGAGGCTAACAGAGTAATAATGGACACCTTCAAGTTATGAAGACCCTTCTTCTTCTTCTCCTTGGCTCTCAGAATCAAAGCCCTGGCATATGACTAGCCAGGTAAGACACTCAGGTCCATATATTCATCTGAAGTCCTGGAAGGGGTGTTTCTGTAAACAGTCTACACGTCCAATAGTAACCAATCACCATAAGTAGTCTAGGTGCAAGAGGACACCATAAGGTCCAATAGGCGTTCGAGGGAGATGAGTAGTGACTGTGTGCTGTGTTCAAATGCTGTCTGCAGACAACCACAACATTGGAGGTCTCTAAACATAATACAAGTGTTTGTCCAATGGAACCTGGAAGTTGGCTCACATAACTTGTCAGTGGATGGTAAGGAAGAACAGTCTATTCTCCACTTGATCACAGTTGAGTCTATTATTTCCACTCGTGAAACTGAACAAGCTGAGAAAGGCATGCTCATAGGCATAAAGGGCTCAAGATACGTAGTTCACTGCCTGGTAGTACTCTAAAGAATTAAACACTTAAGTGAATGGACATAGAGGTATGTGCTCCAATGAACCTTCATGATGTTGATAGACCTCTCCAAGTTAGAGGAGAGTATCTCCATGCCTAGGCATTGTCTGCAAGACACGCCATAGTATCTCCAGGTCTACAGATATTGTGAGAAGCTACTTGAATCAGCCATAGTGCATATATGCACCTACCATCAGTCACAGAAGGGGCAGGGGCAAACAGGGTGATGGTTGCCATGGTCAGGCAATGTGTCACTGTCATCAAATAGGTAGAGTGGGACAGGCAAGGCGAGAGCAGCAATTCACGTCATCTCATCATTCAAGTTATGGAATGGGGATGGGGCAGGGGGCAGACAGGGCAATGGTCAACAACATCTGTCTTCATGTTGTTGTCGATGTCACCTTGTGTGATAGGCAAGGTGGGACAGGCAGGGTGAGGGCAATGATTTATGTCATATCCGAGTCGTCATTATGGGATGGAGATGAAGTGGGGGCAGACAGGACAACAGTCAACATGGTCAGTCAACATGTTGCCATCGTCAAATACTAGGTAGAGTGGGACAGACAAGGCGAGAGCAACAATTTGCGTCATCTCATCATTATGGATGGGGATGAGGCAGGGGCAGACAGGGCAATGGTCAATGATGTTGGTCTTCTTTTTGAAACCTATATATCGACAGTCAGGTGATTGGGAGATCTTTTCTTGTATCAACGAGTATAACTCACATTGATTGTCGGGGTTGTAATGAAAGTCTCATAGTGGTTAGCATCAAATTTTGGAAATTTCAGAGGACAAGTTTTGAAGCTTACAGATCAACAGCCAACTTCTGAGGAAGTGTATGCTTGCACCAACCAGTGCCACTGAATGACTGGGTGTGGCAGAATCAATGGGGCACTTGGGGGAGCATACAATACTAATGTCTGGTTCTAATCATGAAGATCTACAATTTCCAACCCCAAAGTCCAAACAGCATGATGTCCCTGCCCAACAGCCTGTCCTATCATCTCCCCTTCAGCATTTCAACCCAAAAACATGCCACAACATGAACATGAAGGTTTATCATATAATATCAAATACATTGTCATCCCAAATGGATGGCCCAAGCACACTGGCACGTCCTTCTCAATCACTTCTGTTCACCACCATCACTAACCAAATGCAAAGCTTGTTCTGAACTAGGCCCTTGAAGAAGATCCCTCATCTCAAGGTAGAATTCACAATTACTCAAGAAACAGACTTCACTAGCCAACTTTAACCACCAAGACACTTATGGCTCAGTTTACCGTCCACTGTCACCCTCCACCACTGACATTCGAGATTATCCTGACAGATCTGTCCCCCACAAGAAGTATTCCACATGCCTCCCACCCTTGATTGTCTTCTATGCTGTGTGCAATATCCCATCACATCACAAATATTTGACCTGCTCAACCCCCTGCCCTCTTTGAGACATTTGGTTGCCGTGATTGATCCTATGAAACCCTTGGAGAAACTTGTGCAGGTGCTCGCAGGATGTTCCAACCAATCACTGTTAAAGATGGTAGGTTTTGCAATGATTTACAGTGAGGTGCAAAACCATTGCAATGCCTAACCCCAAACCGGGGCGTGAAGTGCCCCATAATCACTTGTGGGAATTTCACTTTGCTTTGGTAGGAACAAATAAAGTACAAACCATTAGCTACAACGTTGTCCCCAGGGTCATGTGATTTCACTTACATACTGCAAAGATACATCCATTTCAAAACACCAATACCATTGCAACAGTTTAGAATCAAGACCATAAAACTGCAAAGAATTGAGCAGTTTATCCTTCAAAATCTGAAGGTAAAGGTCCCCATCTGTTATAAATACACATTCTTTACCTAACTTTTAGGGTTACATAACATGCACGTGACTTCTTATTCATCCATATTACGTGACATTACATCATTCCTTCCAGAACATTCCTTATCTATGACATTATAGGCCCATGACCTTATCTATACCTCATGTTTGCCTCATGTAGCTTAGTCATGTATTTATCTCACACCTACCATAAAGCCCTCAAAGTATATATAAGAGGCCACAAGCTGCAACAGACTCCTCAGTCTTGTCCACTTGTGCATTATGCATTAAGGTTGGGCTCATCCTACCAGCTCCTTTAGTTGTTTAGTCCCTGGGTTGACAGGCTTAAGCGCGGTCATAACACTTGGACAAGACTTCTATACAACCCCCGGACTTCTAGTTTTTATTGCTGCAGCCACTCGGATCCCAGAGTTAAGGGAGACCCCTCATATAACATTGAGGTTAAACATGAGAACCCTTGAGCAGGTGACCCTCACTGGAATAGCACCAGTTTCCCATGCTAGTCATATGGTCGTCTGCTGTAGCTCTGTACCAGTACTATTTTAGTGCTGTATTCCGTTAGGAAGCAGAGACTCTGAAATAAGGATAACATTGCTGGGACTGTTAGGATCCGAGATAGTGCACCACTCGCGGATCTGTGGGATGATAGGCCACAGCACAGAACTAGATGCGATAGAGCTAGTGGGATTCATGTGATCATCCCTAACATCACGTCAGTAATATCTACTGCTCCCCCACATTGCCAACCAGAGGGAAAACAGATAGTGCTGGCTAGCTAGGGACAATGAGTAACATCCTGAATCCTCTGGTTCCATCAACTCTATAGATAAGTATATACTTGTTCATTTCATATCGCCCCTGCCAGACATAAGATCTAGTGTGCATGCAGGTTTAAGCAGAGTCTAGAAACAGACCACCATTGCCTCACTGAGAATAGAGTCTTGGGTGTGTGGTTAGTAGTTTTTTGTTTTTTAGCATTTTTTTAGGTTTTTTGGGTGACGTGACTCTTTGTGAGATCCTCCCCATCCCCCTCAAGATTTCACTCCGCCTTACCCCCGAAGAAGCTTGGTACTTTACCTTAAGCATTCAACCCTGCTAATTTCATAGACACTACTTTACGAGATCAAAGAAATATTTTCTGAGAACCCATATCTCCAACCCCCAATTTTTAATTACTTCCAAAATCCAAGATGTCATTGCAAAACCTCATCAACAAGATGGATGCACTGCAGTTGTCCTATGACGATAAAGACGCAGCTAAGATCCAAATCACGGATCCAGGAAAATGGGACAGAGACCAGGCCAAGTTCAGAAGATGGTGGGCCAAGATGAAGCTTTGGGTTTCGACCAAAAAATTCAAAAACAACCAAGAATTGTTCACGGCCATCATGCTGCAATTGGAGAAAGATGCTGAGGACTTTGCCTTGGTACAAATTGAAGAATGTGCTTTGTTGGCTGACACTAACACTTATCCCAATTGGGATGATGTAAAGACTTGGATCGGGTCATTTTTCAATATCTCAGTAAACCCCATCAAGGCCTATCAACGTCTCCTGAAGATGTGTTAAGCACCGAGCTCTGGTGAGGGGCTATTCGAGTAGCCTGTGACTATAACGAGGGTCGAGAGAGTAGACTCGCAGGAGTAAGCCATAACATGTGTAACGTGTGGTGCGCTGATGCTATCCTGTGGTGCTTACCAGGGTTTTCCTAACCTGGCAGTTACTGGATGTAATGCCTCGAGTACTAGCCGAGAGGTGGGCAATGCCGAGTACGTTTACGAGAGTAGAGCAAGGGGGTAACACTTAGGCTAGATCCAGTAAAAGAGAACAATAATCGACTGGCGATTATGTTCTATGCATTCAAGTATATATACTACTGACAAGTGTGCACAGACCAACTACTAATGACTTGCCCTAAAGGCTTACATGTACACTATGTCATAGGGTAGAGGGTTGGATCAGTCAGCAGTGATGTACTGTGAGAGAATACATGAACATGAGGAAGAGGGGAGGCATACTAGACCAGTCTAGAGTGCCTCAAGGTAAACACGTGTCAGGTCACATGATACATAGAGTAAGCACAGGCATCTAGATGGAAGATAAGATTGACACTGTGATAAGATAAGATAACCTTGCGGATAAAGCAAAGAAAAGACCGTAGAGCAATGATTTACATCAAGATGGAGATAAGGGACAGTCATTTTGAGGAGGACATTAGAAAGTTCTCCATCGAAACGTTGGATGCACAATGCACCCACGTAGAGGCAATCCACCTCTTGCAAAGAAAAGTCCCTTTCCATCTCTATCAGGAGCAAGAGCTCCACAGAACAGAATCTGTCACAACCGGCAGCAACCAAGAGGTGCAAATGGCACAATGGGTACAAAAGTACCTAGCGATCTGGAAATGTCACCAGCAGATCACTATTAACCACCTGCCACCACCTCGAGGAAACACATCTGGTCCAAAAGGAGAAAGGCCGCTTCCTCCAATGCCGCAATGGCACCCCTACCCAACCTCCTCCTTCCTGCAGAGTCAGAGGCCTGCTGGAAGTTGTCCATTGTTTCAACAGAGGGCTCCTCCCTCTCCTTCTCTTCCCCAAGGTGTCCCTATGGACATAGACTGGCAATTGAGGCCAGATACCTGCACCTGTTATGGGTGTCAAAAGCATGGCCACATATGGCCCCAATGCCCCACGAATCCTAACTGCCGAGCCCCAAAGGCAAGGCAGGTAGCAACAGACCCACACCCAGTAGGGGTCAAGTTTTGAGAACATTGAATTGTGGATGCCAATGGCACTTGGATGCAAGAATGGGTCCCCACCTCCTTGCCACTCCCTGTCATCTCTCACTGGTCTCATGGGACCAATCCCTTTCCACAAACCCCCATAGCTGCCCCATATGTCGCACCCCAGACAACCCTCGCTTTGAGCAGTTCTGGCAGGACTGCTTACATGAATGAAGAAGCAGAGGCCTACTGGCATGATAAGATTGAGGCCAAGATATGGCAAAAAATGGCATTGGGTTTTTAAAGCCCCCATCAGACAAGAAGGTACCTGATAGGCCAAACAAGGTTTCTTTATCTCGATTTCCGATGTCCCATTTATGAAAAAATATAACCCCACAAAGCGAACTGGTTTCCTCTTCTGTTTCTTCCCCTGCTTCCATTGCCACTTGTAGTAATAGGACTGTATGCAAATTACCTGATCCACTTTCGGTGTCTTGAATGAGTATGGCCATGGATGATAAATATATGGTGCTTAATTCCGAAATAAATGAAAAAGAAAAAATATTGTCTTAGTTCGCATCACACTTGGACTTTAGTTTATTTAAAAATCCTTCACCCCTTTCACTTTCTCAGCAGTTCTGTAGGCAAGGGCTATTAGGAGATCATGCCTTGCTTTCTCTTCAGGTCAGGCTTACGTTCAAGGTTGAAGCTAATTGGCATTATCAAAAGCTTAAGGCTCTCCTTGATAGTGGCACTACTCACACTTTTATTGATTATGATTTTTGTTGTACTTATAGTATTCTGATGATACCATTAGACAATGCTCTCTCAGTACATAATGCCAATGGTACCGAGGGTGGTCCTCAAAACAAGGGGATTACTCATAAGGCTGGCTTATTTATCCAAGTTGAAGGACATTTGGAATACATACAGGCTTACATAGTAAAATTATCTTCTCATGCTCTCTTTATAGGTTACGACTGGCTGGCATGCCACAACCCAGAAATCGATTGGGTTGCAAAAACCATTACATTCTCTCGATGTACTCCAATGTGCAGTGCACTCAAAAATGGGAAAACCACAGATAATCTGGAAGAAGCTCTTTCTCGTCACAATTGTTTTATTGAAGCAGATCTAACACAGAAAATTCCATCTGAATTCCACAACTTCCTTGACATCTTCTCTGAAAACAAATCCACACACATGCCTGAACACAAGATCTGGGATCATGCAATAGATCTCAAACCAGATTTTGTTCCAAAGAAAGGTTGCGTTATCCCCCTCTCCAATATGGAAACAGCTGAGATTCACAAGTTCCTCGATGCTGAATTGGCAAAAGGCTATATCTGTCCCTCCAAATCCTCTCAGACGTCTCTGGTTTTCATTATACCCAAAAAGGATGGCAAAAAATGTTTAGTTATGGATTATTGTTATCTTAATGAAGGAACCATCAAGAACATGTATCCGCTTCCACTCATTCCCACCCTCATGGATTGGTTCAAAGGAGCCGACATGTTTACCACACTGGATCTACGATGGGGCTATAATAATGTCAGAATGAAAGAAGGTGATGAATGGAAAGGAGCTTTCGTAATGCCATTAGGGGCTTACGAACCCATGGTAATGTATTTCAGGTATTGCAATGCTCCTGCCACTTTCCAAACCATAATGAACGATATATTTAATGATATATACAAGAATTGTGCTGTTTATATCGATGACATTGGTATTTACACTCGGGGTGCCTCAAGGGCACAGCATGCAGACATAGTTCATGAAGTGCTTAGCTGCCTTCGAGAAAATGACTTGTTTGTAAAGCCTGAGAAGTGCCATTTCTTTCAGGACAAAGTAGATTATTTAGGTATGGTTATATCTAAGGATGGCATTGATATGCAGTCCAACAAAACAAAAGCAGTAGCTGAATGGCCCATACCTCGTAATTTAAAACATGTACAATCTTTTCTGGGACTATGTAATTACTATAGGCATTTCATAGAAAATTTCATGGAGATTATAAAACCGCTTGCTAACCTCACAAAAAAGGACATGCTGTTTTTATGGAGAGAAGCAGAAAACACAGCTTTCGAGAAGCTGAAGAAAAATTTTACCGAAGCACCTTGGCTGGCATATCCTGATGCAGAAAAGGAGTTATGCATTGAAACAGACACTTCCGACATCGCCTCCGGTGCCATACTTTCGGTAAAATCTGAGGATGGACTCTGGCGACCTTGCACCTTCATCAGTTATTCTCTGGACTCCACAGAGTGGAATTATTCTATCTATGATAAAAAACTGCTGGCAGTCATCCGCGCCTTACAAGAATGGCACCATTATCTTATTGGACAGACATCCTTCGAGATCTGGACAGATCACAAGAACGTGGAGTTCTGGAAAAAGCCACAGACACTGTCCCCTTGTCAAGCTAGATGGCATGCCGTTTTGCAAGAATTCAACTTCATCATGGTATACAAACCTGGTATCACAAACTCTCGGGCAGACACTCTTTCTAGAAGACATGATCATGGAGAAAATCATAACAAAAACATCACCGTCCTGCCTTCATCTATTTTTATTAATGAACAACATCTTTCTTCTTCTTTTTATGAACAAATACAAAAAATATCAGAAAACAATAAAAATGAAAAAATAGATAATTTCCTTTATGATAGTGAATAACAATGTTTTATGAATAACAATAAAAAGATATATGTACCATGAGATCTGAGATCTCATTTACTTATGATAGCTCATGACCCCCCTATTGCCAGACATGGTGGTCAGGGACAAACTCTTAATCTTATTACAAGAAACTTCACGTGGCCAGGAATTACCACAGAAGTAAAAAATTATGTAAACCACTGCCAGACGTGCACCCTATCAAAGGGTACAGGTAAAGCACTGGCAGGTAAACTTATCCTCTTGGATCCACCTTTGCATCCTTGGGAAGATATTTCTATAGACTTTGTATCTGGATTCCCTATAGTACAAGGTTTTGATTCTATTTGTGTTATTGTTGCCACTTTTCAAAAGAGGTCATTTACATTCCTTGTTCCAAATCTTTTTCTTCTCTCAATTTAGCCAAATTATATCGAGATAATGTTTGGTGTATTCACGGACTCCCCCACTCAATCATTTCAGATCATGGCCCCATTTTTGTTTCTGCATTTTCAATGGACTTATGTAAATTATTAGGCATCAAGCAGAAACTCTCGAACCCATACCATCCTCAGACAGATGAACAAACCAAAAGGGTAAATTGTGATCTCATTGCATACCTGAAGGCTTTTGTCTGCAAGCAACAGGAGGATTGGGTGGACTTTGTCAAACTCACTCAATTCCAGCACAACAACTCACTCTCCATGGCTACAGAAGAGATCCCCTTCGCAATCACTCGCAATTATCTTCTGTGATTGGGATTTGAAAAGAGTTGTCTAGTGCTGGGTTGCTCATCAAAGAGTATGGCAAAGCTCATGCCGACATAAAAGAAGCCCTAACCAAAAACAATGAAAAAATGAAGAAAACCACAGATAAAAGTAGAAGCAAGGCTCCTATTTATCAAAAAGGAGATAAAGTCTGGCACTTCACAGAAAACTTAAAACTTCCATACACAGCCAAGAAGCTCACACAAAAGTGGATTGGCCCCTTCGAAATCACAAGAACCTCCTGTAACTCTGTTACGTTGAAGTTATCAACCAACATGACTTTTCGTGCATCATGCAACATTGCCAATGTAAAACCTTATTTGGAACCACTTCACAGTCAACCCGTGGCATCTTGTCCTGATGCAATTGTGGTATCTGAAGAAGGATATGGTGAACATGAAATTGATCATCTAGTCACTTCATGACTTCACAAAGGGAAGTTGGAATATCTTGTGTAGTGGAAAGGCTTCGATGAAACAGACAACATCAGCAAACTTTGGGTCAACTGCACAGACCTGTGTAGATCTCTGTAGACTCCACAGCCCCTACAGCCTCCCCAGATATGTCCCTCTCTAGAGAGGTCTGTACTGGGCTACAGAGGTCTGGAGAT
>JBBPLL010000843.1:0-11564 GCA_038089755.1 Leccinellum rugosiceps | reverse complement strand
CAAATCATTCCAAATTTTGTCCAGGCCTTCCCATAGGTCTAACACACCCTCTGAGATACTTTTCAAGCCTATCCTTTTGTTTCCACATTTAGTTTTTAATTCCCAGGGAGGTATATAGTAGTAGGTCCACTCTAATCAAGTTGTCTTCTATCCATTGATATGATCACCTAGTCCCTCTGAACGCGTCACTTCCCCGTCGTTCTTTGTTGGTATGTATCTTTGTCTGGAGGTGGTATGATGTATATCATAGTTGGCGATCAGACTGTTGTGACATAGGCGACCTACAAAAGTTTACCTATAGGTTATGAGGATTCAGGAGCTATGAACAATGTACATTCTTGATCAAGTTGTAATGTGGGATCTCTTCTACCATTGGCAACGACGACGAGCCCCACCATTATTTGCTTGACACCTGGTCCAATTGATGGAAATGATGGGGCTTGGTGTGTATAGAAGCGAGGTAGCGTGGCAGAGTCCATGTCAACAGATCACCTCTCCAGTCGCCCTTTCAGAATAATCATCTATATCTTTAATTGATTTACTGATATCTCAACAAGATAAATCAACTAAAGGATCCATCAACCAACCTTGGGCTGAGCCTCCAACGCCTCCTCCAACTCCTTCGACCTCGTCTCCTACCCCTTGGTCTCCTCCAACCACCCTTCCAAACTCCAAATCTTCTCCAGCGGCCGACATACCATCCGATGGGGTCGCCATTTCGACTGGTTGTGACGAAAGGACGACATCGGTAGCAGCGGAGGAATCGGTAGTGGGCTCTGAGGAAGATGAAAAGGATCCGGTGGAGTGGGTAAACGTCCATTGCCATCCCCGGCGAGTCTCAGCAGGTGCGTGTGTTACTTCGTCAGAGTAGCTCTGAATATGATATGCCAAATCAATCCTCGCGCAAAAAGAAGGCCAAACCCGGTATCTTGACACACCTCAGAGAGATCGTGATGAGCGAGATACCAAGCGACTTGGCATGTTCGTCCATCCGGCCTTCGACGTCGTTCGATATAGTACTAGTGTTCTCTACCCCCAGTTGCTGCGCTTTCGATGTACGCGCTTCGGGCGGGATGTGTAGTAGCCTGCGGCAGGGCCACATCTTGGAAGCTGACCGAATTAGCCAAAGCGACAACAGTGCATATTATACCCACTGACCTATGAACGAACTCGTCCGGCCCTGTAGGACTGGCAGAACTAAACACATATAGTAACACCACCATCAAATCTAGTTTCACATGAATTATAGATGCGTGTCCAACAATCGACTATCCGACCGGAAATAATTACATGGTAAGCATGGTAAAGCAAACACGAACAGAAAGAAACGCACCGAGAATGCATTTGTGGGCTAGCAGGAAGATAGTGGGTTTGATATTTCGCTTTCTCAGAGTCTTTTTGCGCTAGGCGATCTTCGCACAGTTCCGTGTCTCTCCTCCGTTCCTCTTCTGCGGACTTACGATCGAGGTCGGGTGGACCGAGTGGGGAACGCAATCTCGCGCTTGGTACCTCTAACACGCGCAAGAAGAGGAGAAACACACTCAGGAGAAACTCTATCCGTATCGGTGCAATCAAGCCATCGGGATAGAGGGACAAGGGGTGAGCGGGAACAGCGAAGAATGGACTAATGTGTATTTTGCGTAATAGAAGTCTTCGACGGGGACGAGTTTGCGGGGTGGGAATCGGATGTTTTTCTCGACGAAGACCATGTAGGTTCTTGGTCTGTTCCGGTTACCAAATGGAGGGGCGGCGTCGAGACTGGAGGGCTCAGCATATCGCGTAAACGCAAGACGAGGAGCGTAGATGGGTCATGTGGTTCTGGTACGAGGGATTATCAGTGGTCCAAGCCGTTACTCAGACTGTGACGGTGGGAACCGAATATACAACCATCCCGAGTGTAGTCAACCAAGTAATAATTTAAATAGTCCATGCTACTAGTTACATCCGTAGTTATGCAAAAACACTTCATGAACATCTCGATCATACGGATTCTATATAGTAAACGCACGAGTTCCAGCACCGTCACAGCCATAACCCAAGCCGACGAGTGTCATGCGAAATATACAAACATGTTCAAGAAAAGGGTATTAGTATTGTTTTCAAAATTTGCCCATTAGTGTGCCGAGATGGAGATATCGCGTTACCGCCAACAAGCCAGCCGAGAACAACAAGGTACCACCTAATCCACATCCTCGTCAGCATCGGATGGATTGCCGAGAGAGAGTTAGTCACTACTTACCACCGTACCAGCCCACACCCACGTAACTATTTGTGGCGGCATTGATAGCCCCGCATACCGGTGGCCCACCGAGTGCACCCAGAGCGGCGAAACTGAGGAACAGTCCCATGCGACGACCAACATCCTGGATGGGACCCATGGCCATGGCAGGAACGGGCAGGAGAGAGATGTATGTCCCGTACGAAAAACTGTCATAAAGGGATGAATGTCAGCGTTTGCAACGAATGACAGCATGAGCATCGTATCACGCACCCGTATACCACCGAGACTGCAACGAGTCCACCTTGGCTTTTCACAAAGGGCCATACGATTGTCATGGCAGCCGACAAGATGGTAAATGGGATCATGACGTTGAGCGCACCTGTCGAAACATGAGATCAGATACGCCCTGCTCTGCTTGCAGGCCGACACTGACCAATCTTATCCCCCAGGAATCCCGCCGAGATACGCCCAAAAGCAGAGGAGCCGTTGATAATAGCAATATAATAGAATGCAAAGTCTTGCGAGATGCCCACTTGAATGGCGCTGGAAGGTATGAAGGTCAACACTATTTGATGTGCGTGAGTCATGCGTCCCGTATGGACACTTCGAAAAGGACTAAACGGAAAAGGACAATAAACTCACCAGTATACAACCCAAGGAATGTAAAGACTCCAGAAATGCAGTAAACAGCATAAGCTGGATTCTTGAGTGCCGTCAAGTTGAACATGCTACTACCCTTCGCTTTGATAGGGGGCAGCCGTCTATCCATCGTCTGTGTCATCCGCCATCAAAAGAACTTCCTCCCAATCCCAAATGTACTCACAAAGTTTGCTATTATGAGTAAGAATGCCAGCATGAACCCGAAAATACGCATCGTCCATTTAAATCTGAAAGGTCAACAATGAAAATCGCGCAAATCAAGGAGAGGAAATAACACGCGTACCCTACTTCAGGTATCAGATTCTGCGCTGCAACAGGGAATATCACCCCTCCGATCGACGATCCTATAGCAGAGACGCCCAGCGCCAGCCCTCTTCGCTTTGCGAACCAGTGTGATATGATCCCGAGCGCGGGCCCAAACAATATACCGCTCGCGATCTGTTACCGCAGACAAATGCATCATCATGGCAGGAATGAGCACGTGCGGAGCGAAAATACAAGGCAAAGACTCACTCCTATGCCCAACGCCTGCGCCAAGAAAAATTGCCAATACACCGTGCATTCTGCGATGAGAAACGTGCACACGACCAAGAGACAACTCGCAAAGATGAACGGAATCTTGAAAAACCCAATGTCGAACATACGCCCGGTGATCAACCCCGGGAAGAAGATGAGGGCATACTTGCGGCGGCAATGACGAGAAAGGGTGACAATCGCACGAGTTGCAGGAAATTTACATCAGGTAGGAATCGATATCGTCAGCAGTCTCCACCATGACGACAAGCGTACAAGCATACCTGAGCGGAGCCGATCCATGCTCTGCGAGCAACGTCAATGACACGAACGAGCAGATGCCGCGGGAGCTTACATGTTCGAGGCGCTCTCATTCTTGAGCGTATTTGTTTGATAATATTCTTGAAATATCTAGATCAAAATGAGCATCAGCCTCCTATTGATCCGGAAATCAGGAGTCTCACCCCCCATGCGGTTACGTATCCTAGCCTGTTTAATCATGTCAACTGAGACCTGCAAGACCGCACTACGCAAACTCTAGACAAAAAGCTACTTACGCTGCGCACGTGGTCAAGGCAGCCCTGTACCCGTCATCGTCAGTACTCCCAAGGCAAATTGACGATGAAACGGCGGCCTACATACCCCAAAACGACCGTCCACGCCTTGAGACCTCCATCAGGCGTTTCGCCTGCATACTTGGCATACTTTCCCGTCAACTCTACTCCCTTGATGAGCTCTAGATCATCCCCCTTGTCTTTGATTCTGAACGGAAAGTCGGTTTGTTCGTGGAGAGTCTGCAACGACTCGAACGCTCCCGGGTTTTCAGAGAGCGTGCTCCGTGCGACTGCGTTGGACTTCTCCGAGTCGAACTCATCTTTCACTGGTGAGGCTTGGCTTTGGCTTCGCAAGAAATTCATGATGCTTGCAAACAAATACTACGAGCTGATAGAACTGAAGGAATAACGACCGAGCGCTAGACAACGAAGCAGAAAGTAATGGATCAGTATAAACATCGCGCACTGAACCCAAGTACGTCATGGAACAGCGACGAGCAAAACAAGGGAACACACCTTTCGAAAGGAGAGAAAATAGTAAGGGCAATGAATAGCCTGAGGCCCTGCTTGCGGGGTAAAATATGCACAATCCGGTCGTTCATCCCAATGCTTTTTATTGGACCGGGCGGAGGGAGCCGGGATAGGCAGTACTGAAATAGATGTCACCACCCGCTCGGCACACATCTACCGAGCATCGTATGCTCAGCAGGAATGTGTACAAGCACCGAGTCCGAATGACTCGCAAGTAGTCGTTTGAGATGATGCGGTGGCGGTGATCAGAAGTCAACGGCACGCGGATAGCTGTCAAGGAATATCCCTAAAAGTATGACGGCGGCGAAACGCCGTTGTAAATGTGAGAAAGGATGTAGAAACCTGTAAGAACATGCCGTATACTTCTTCCTCAGCGCACATTGAGATGGACAACGACGTTCTTCAATTCTTGTCGTCATTGTTCATGCGATGCAAGGCGAACTTGAGGCGCGGCGGACTAGTACCGATCTGATCGTTTGATGAATTACCTAGTTTAATTAAACTAAGCTATTTTTGCGATGGTGCAATGTGCAACCCAGCCGAGGAATGCTTCAAAACCTGCGGTTTTAGACTGGAAGAAAAGGCATAGAGCTCGAGCCTCCCTGGCTCCTCGGGCTTCTGGAGGCACATGCAGTCCTGGATTCGAGCAAGCCATGAACTGAGACCAGACACGTCACACCTCGATGTTGCACTGACAAGAAACGATCTTCCGGTGAACCCTGAAGGCCTGACTGCGACTAAGACTTTCTGGGATGCGTGAACCTGCAAGCCTTCTGCCCTATTGTACCCGGCATCTTTCTGGTTGTCAGCTGGGCTGTGGGTAACCGAGTTGCGATGCTTACACATAATGAATGAAGCGTAATTTATGGATAGGAGCGGGTCTTTTTAGCCATCTCGGCCGATAGTTGGTCAACAGAGTTGACTGAAAATCAACGCGGGGGTCAGCACGGTTGACTGAGTGTGACTTCAAAAGAGGTAAGTTGCGGTGGTGACACTGTGTTGATCGATGATCCGGTGAAGCTGTGGCGGTGCGACTCATGCAAACCTCACCGCAAAGGCATGTGATTACATAACATATTGACATGTAACAACTTATCCAATGAGTCAAAATGTTCATGATATGAAAAAAAGAACAGCCTGATGAAGAAGAAAAAGTATCGATGACCAGCGTGTCTCCGAATCGTTTCACGACCGTGATAGTGCCTTTCTTGTCTCCTCGGACGTGTTTCTCGTACTCAAATTCGAACTCGACGATGACCTCGCATCACTGACAGACGGAGACATCTTTGTCGACCCTGCCGCAGTCTTGCTCCCATTGCTCCCGGGTTTCACTCCAGCAGCCGAGTTCGCAGCTGCGACAGCTCTTAACAAATTCCCGTTACTTGGCCGTTTCGACTTGAACGTCGCACTCTTGGGGAGTCGTTCACGCTCCTTGCGTCGCAGGAATGGACTTGGCAGGTTCTCCTCGTCCGAGAGGTTGTACTCGGTGGGTCGGATCGGAATCGAAGGCTTGTTCAACGATGATGTGGCTTCCTCCCCTCTACGCTTCAACTTGATCGACTCGGAGGTGCATACATGAGAGGAAGAGGTGAGCCCCGTAGGGTCCGAGGCAGAAGTGGGCAAGGTGCTTGCTTTGCGTGATGTTGTTCTTTGCACCGAAGCCCGCATAGACGGCTTACGAAGCCGCATAGAAGCTGCAGAAGATGCCGATCCTGAGTTCGACGAGCCGGTTGACTCGGAAGAATGGCTCGATACCGACTGTGGACGTTCTCGGACCGTAGGCGAGGGAGGTAGTGCCCTTTCTGACTCGCTGTCGTCGTCGTTTGCCTCCGATTCGAAATCAAATATTTTTGCAAAGTCCAATCCAACCTTCGGCGAGTTCACGAAGAGATTCGCTAGTTCGGCTGGAGTAGGTGTCGCGAGCGGTTGACCAGTCTGGGTGAGGATCACACCTTTCATGGCGGAGGGGATATAGTCTTGCACGGGCCTCGCAACGTTGCGATTGACCGGCGTCGCCATGTTTGAGCAATTGCTGGTGGTGCGTTTTTCGCGTATGTGACCATGTTCTTCCGTCATCTGGACGAGCGGGGCGAGCAGGTTCTTGACCTCTTCGAGAGGTGTTTTCTCCTTGCGCCCCTTGCCCTCCTGAGAAGAGAGAGTCGCCAATTTGACTTCCAAACCCTTCTGCACTTCGTCTAATCTGCACTGTTCCGCCTCCAAATCAGCCTCTCTCGCCGCAATCCATTGCATCTTTTCGGAGATCATAGTCTCTGCCTCCGCCCGGATCTGCTCCTCTCGCGTGCGCCATGCATCCAATATCTCTTGCTCCCGCTGCCGTACCGCAGACAGGATTTCCTCCTCGCGTCTTGCCATCGCAGCAGCAACCTCCTCTTCGCGCTTCCTCACAGCTACGCGCAGCTCTTCTTCCCGTTTGCATACTGCTTCGCGTATCCGTGTATCGAGCTGAGATTGAGCCGATAAGACGAGGTTGTGTGAACAGAGTATCTCGGCGTCTTTCTCTACCACCAAGGCAGTGAGCTTCGCCTCCCGATCGAGCAGAGCAACCTCCCGTGCCGCCAGCTCGCGTTCCTTTACAATAACGGCCGCCTTGTGTGTTTTCACTGCCGAGAGCCTAGAGATATTGAGTGGTTTCAACATACGACACAGGGTGGAACAAAGCGACGAACATCTTCTCTGCCTCGACGACTTTGCTGATGAGCGCTAGTCGCTCGTGTTGGAGAAGTTGTGTGGCGGAAAGTCGCATGGCCGGCTAGCATACCCAACGGGGTCAGAAGAGTTTGATGCTGACTAAAGCAGACGACTCACATTCAGATTCAGCATTGTTTTGATAACGTTGGACAGTGTCTGGCTGTAACCTCTGGGCAGAGGAGGTATACGACCGTTTCTGAAATTGGATTTATAACATACTGAAACGAAGTTGTAGAAAACGTACCTTATGAGCGTGCTCAGCTCTGCGTGAGTCTTTGCCTCGTGAAATGGGGGTTTGAGGGCACAAAGCTCGTATATGAGACATCCGAGGGACCAGATGTCCGATTTCGAGTCGTAAGCTTTTTCCTGCATCAGTTCGGGGGACATGTAATACGGTGTCTAATATGTATGTTAGGCAAGACAAGCGAAAGCGAACTATGACACGCACCCCGACGTAAGTGCTGGCAAAACTTGCTTGCGGGAGCGCCTTCGACAAACCAAAGTCACCGAGTTTAACCGAGTTATTGTCGTCGAGAAACACTGAGACCAAAGGTTATGCATGAGTGAAATTACAAAAGCGGACGATACACTCACCATTGTCTGGTTTCAGGTCACGATGCAGAATCTGTGGACGGCGCTCCTTACAGTCCGGGTCAGGGGCATGGTTGGGTGGATGATGACAGTGCTGCAAGGCGAGTAATATTTGCATGAAGTAGTTCCAAATGGTATCTTCTGGAACGAGTCTATTGTGTTTTAGTGCTTGTTTGATGACGCCGGAGAGGTCGCCGCCGCCGCAATACTCCATGAGGATGTAGAGAATGCCCGCATCTCTGTCAACGTATCGGTCGTGATATCGTACAATGTGTTCGTGGTCGAGGTCTTTGAGGATATTTCTGTGGATGAACTGAATGAGAGAGAACGGAGGAGGTAAGGTAAGGAGACGTACACTTCTGCGACTATCTGCTTCCTATCTCGGTCGCTCATGCGCTCAAAGTTGAGCTCCTTTCTCGCAAATATCTGAAGTAGTAGAGAGTTGGTGGACGAAAAGAGACAGCAAAGGCAGACGGACCACGCCATCGGACTTTCTTCGAACTTTTCGAATAATTCCAAAAGAGCCATTTCCTATGATATCGAGTGGTTCATAAAGCGCGAGAAAGGTAGACATGATGGGGAAATATTAGAGAACCGTTGGACGAGACAGAAATCTCGAACATTGTGTCCGTCACGTGATCGCGTCACTTCTTTCACTGACTTCACATGCACATGACTCGCTTTCGAGTGTTTCTCGGTGCTCCATCTGTCTCGGACGTGAACGAGGATCCGACTAGCTACGTCTGGCAAACAGTCCAAGAATCCGTCGTGCCTTACCCGCCCGCGACGCTCGACGCAGCCAGCCGTCGCATCTCCCTTCTCTACCAGAACGTCATCTTTGACTCCATATCAGAACATCACTCAGATTTTGATCCAAATATCGTCGCGTCTCCGAAAAATGACGATGATATAACCTGTCCTGGTACGTCCCTTCGCCGGTTTGCGAGCATCCGACGCAAACGGGAACCGTGAATCGCAGATGGAACCACTTTTGTTACTTGGCCCCCCACACCCGCCGCTCCAAACACCACCGGAGCACCCTCCTTCCTCCGACCATCCGGATCACTCCCGCATGGAACCTACGAGACGCAGGAAACGGCTTCCTCCGTCGACTGTTCCGATGCCTCTTCCATTGCCCGTTTTCCCAACTTCCAATTCAGCTTGCACAGTGTCTCTTCACTGTCTTCCCTCTACACTGCCGCCAAATCTGGCAGGGGATCTCGTAAGGTTAACATGCTGCTTGCCGCACTCGAGGTTCAGGGCCCTGACACCGTGCGCACCAAGAAGGGACCCGACGCTGGCCAGGAAATCTCCATCCTGAAGCTCATCCTCGGCGACGAACAGGGTTTCGTATGTACACTGACAGCTTGGAGAGACGTCGCAGACGTCTGGGGTGGATTCGGTCCCTTTCCAGGGATAAAGCGAGGCGACGTACTGTATTTCGAGAGCACGTTATCTTTTTCTATATCCAAATCACACGTTCTCATGCACGTTTGTTTGTCCATTGGTCAGACCTCGTGGCCACCTGGCAAACGGCCAGCACTATCACACTGAGTGCGTCCTCGTATAACAAACCCAGCACTCAGATATGTTATCGAACAATGCCGTATTCACACGAAGACAATAGACTCCGCCCTGACCTACGCTTGGGTCAAAGCGATGCCCTTGTGAGCAGGGTGGCTGCCCTCGTCCGCTGGTTTGAAAACATGGCTGGCCTTCCGGGAGCGTAGGAGCGGACCCCCACACCTCGGTGGGCACCAGCACCGGGTCTCTTGATATACCTTTCCGAATCTCGCAGGTAGATCACTCCCAACTCACCATGGCTGTACATGAAACAGAAGCGCCGGTCGCCGTGTTACTTCGTAATTGTAACACAATCACAATCACGTCTTCTTCGAGCTGCCTAGACCACCATTCCGTCAGGAGTCATTACCATAACGATGCATGTTCGGTTCATCTGGGTCCGCATTCGCTTTCTTCCGGACATGCGGCGCCACCCATCCACCCCCTTGGCACAATACGACGTTGCTTGCTTTGACTCTCCACGTTGTTCGCATTCTGTGCATAAACCGCCACAACATGGCATGGGCCACGACCACGACCACCATCATCGAGTATAAGACTCGTCCAAGGGTGTGTCCAAGTGACACACACACAACTCCTCTCAAGCCGCTTGACAACAACATGCCTCCGTCGCCTGTTCCGTTTATCATACCCTCCTGCCTCGTGACGTTTCAGCACGGCTTAAAGGCGTGCATCACTTCCTCCCCGCTGTTGAAGCTCCCTCTCACGATGCGCCCTCTAATAAAAAAGAGTTCTTCCGTTCCCTTTACTCTTACCTTAAAACGACATTCGACCACAATCTTCTCCCGCCCCTCCCCGTCTTCTTCCGAGGCTTCAGCCTCGGCCACCTGGACACCAATGTCGGAGATGGCAGATCCTATATCCTTGGTGGATATGTCTGTCGACTCGCTATACTCTATACAAAATACGGTGAGCACATCTCGACCTCATCTATGAAGCAAATGTTGACAGGGTTTCTCCCTCCGCTTGCTCCCTCTAGCCTTGCATAGGTGCTAAAATAGTGGATAGGTTTTGGCCCGAGGAAGAGGAGCCGTATCCCGAGGAGAGTCACTGTGACCCGGCTCCAAGCTGCTATCCCGTTGCGTTGGCACCTCCACCGCATCACCGCCGCGCTCTGCGTCCGTTGGCACCCGTCCGAGGCATACCAATTAGGTATGCCACCTCCTTCGGCGGTTTTGTCGACCGGTTTCCTGACTTGATCTTTTCCTTGTAGTGATCCGTTCTCTTCGCAATCGAGTAGTGAGCATGATGCGGGTCCCATGCGATTCCCGTTCTAGAATACATATGTTATATCCTCTCCTCACCATCTTCCTTATTGCGACACTACATATATCAATAGTTTAGGGGCACTGGTAAAAAAGTATAGTTAGTGTATGATGAGCTACATATGATGTATGTAATGGGACACACCTGTGTTCACACCGTTTGTTTTGTCCGGATTCTCCGGAACTTCTGACACATGCGGGCAGTCACTGACCGGTCTGACTTGGTCCAGCACCAGCTTGGTCGCCTCAACTATGACCTCCCACTCTGTCCGGTGCATCCTCGGCTCGTAGTCGTTCTTCATGTCTTCGCCCTTGTTCACCTCGACCTCTCTCACGATGACGGGGGCGCCCCGGTCCACCTCGGCGATGACGCGGTGAACCATCACCCCGAGCCTGTCGACTTCACCCCGCTGAAACGCTTCGAATCCGCGTTCCATCGCATTAGCGCCGTCGAACTGGCCGGGCAGCGCAGGGTGGATGTTGATCACCGGTATTTCGCGCGGGGCGCGCAGCTCGCCTTCGGCCTCGGCCACACTTCTTCTACCCTCATCCAGATCTGCACCTTTCCCCTCGCCCTCCGATGACGACGATCGCGGCTGTCCCTGCTCTGGCTGCGGTGAAGTGGGCGAAGAAGTACTGGCAGCCACCACCCTCACGCCCTTCATCACCTCCAAAAACGGCTCGCTGACGATATGCATCCAGCCCGCGAGCACGAGCACGTCCGGGCGCGCCCTCAACACCTCTTTTGCGACCGCGAGATCGTACTCGGTACGCGTGACGCCAGGGTTGGCGCGCATGAACGGCTGGAGCCCGACATACGCCGTCGGGATCGGAGGGTCGGCCGCCGCTGCGCGCGTGAGTCCGTACGCGGCCTTCCGGTTCGAGAGCACGAGGACGATCTGAGCGTGCGGGAGGCGTGGGGTGTTGCAGGCATTT
>JBBPLL010000842.1:0-11565 GCA_038089755.1 Leccinellum rugosiceps | reverse complement strand
TCACTATGAATATGCTATGACACTATGATAACTATAAAACTATGTATAACTATGAGTCAACTATGAATGTACTATATGTACTATGGAACTATGACAACTATGGCAAAATCCTGTATTTGCTGATGCAGGTATTGACGGCGACCTCGTGTTCCGCGGTGTGAGAGTACTTCGCTTACTTCGTATTCTTCTTCGCCGTCTATCTCCTCAGGAGGTGGAGATAGGAAGTTCAGACCGTGTTCGGGGGTTTCCCGATAGGATGATAGAAGAGAAGCGTGGAAGCTGTCGTTGATGCGCCACGTGGGGGGGAGTTTTAATTTATAAGCGACCGGAGATAGTACCTGACTAATCTCGAACGGTCCTTCCCTTTTTGGGGCAAGTTTTCTAGAAGGATAACGAAGGTGAAGATTTCGGTTGTTTAACCATACCTTATCTCCAACTTTCCAGGGCGTAAAGCGGGAAGAAGTTCGTTCTTTCATGAGGCGTTGCGCCCGAACATGAGCTTCTAATGCTTCCTTGCATGCTTCGGATAAGAGAGAGAGGCGGTCTTCTAAGTTTGGAAGGAGTGTCTTTCCGAGAGGGGGATAAGCTCGAGGTTCGTAGCCGAACATCAAGGAGAAAGGGGAGCGGCCCGTGGAGGAATGAATGGAAGAATTATGACAGAATTCTGCCATAGGGAGGAGATCAGCCCAGGTGTCAGTCTTTCCATCGCAAAAGATAGGGAGATACGTCTCTAGTTCCTGGTTGACTCGTTCTGTTTCTCCGTCAGTTTGGGGATGATAGGCGGAGGAGAGAGCGAGATCGTAGTGGAGGAGTCGAGCGAGTTCTTGAGCGAAGGAGGAGGCGAACTGAGGACCTCGATCAGAGATGCATCGATCGTGAAGGCCGAATCGAGGGAAGATATGTTTGAAAAAGAGGGTGGCGACGCCAGCGGCAGAGATGGTTTTTAAACAAGGAAGGAGAATTACCCCCTTCGTAAGGCCATGGTCGACCACGACCAAAATAGAATCAAAAGAAGAGGAAATAGGAAGGTCCGTGATCAAGTCCATAGAAATTTGTTGAAAGGGACGAGTGGCGGAGGAGGAAAGAGGAGAGAGGGGAGGTACGGTAGGATGAGTGTTTGCCTTGTGAGACTGGCAAATGGCACACCCGAGGACGAAACGTCGTGTGAACGAGGAGAGGCCAGGCCACCAAAAGTCACGAGAAACCAAATTCTGGGTACGTAAAACACCACCATGACCCCCAGCAGGAGATTCATGTAATGATGTGACGATATCTCGCCGAAGAGAAGAAGGTATGTAAAGACGGTTTTTAAAGTAAAGTTTGTTGTCAGAAAAGGTCCAGTCAGATAAGGAGGAGCGAGGAAGAAGAGAAGTGCCCTCGTTAAGGGCGGCAAGGGCAGCGGATGCAAAAGGGTCGGAGGAAGTAAGGGAAGAAAGTTTGTCCAAAATGGCGACGTCAAGGGAAGAAATGAAGAGGGTGTCCGGAAGAAGGATAACGTTCTGATTGTCAGTAGAGGTGTCAACCTCATCACGACGAGATAGAGCATCCGCAGGGGCCATAGCGGAGGCAGGGAGGTGATGGAACGAAAGATCGAAATCCTGCAAAAAGAACTGCCAGCGAGTGTGGCGACGAGAAAGTTTCTGAGGTTGGCAGAAATAGGTGAGATTCTTGTGATCAGTAAGGATGGTAACCGGGCAACCAGTACCCTGCAAATAGTGGCGCCATTCTTCGAGCGCGTGAATGACAGCGAGTAACTCGCGATCGTAAATGTCATAGTTGCGTTCAGCGGGGGAGAAGGTCTTGGAAAGATAAGCACAGGGATGCAAATCGCCATTGGCATCGGGTTGCATGAGGACGGCTCCGGAAGCAGTGAGGGAGGCGTCAGTCATAACCGTGAATGGACGAGTGACATCGGGCATGGAGAGGACAGGTTGGAGAAGGAACGCATGTTGGAGCTTACGAAACGAGTCTTCACAAGCGGGAGTCCAATCCCATCGATGGTCCTTCTTGGTGAGATCGATGAGGGGTCGAGCGATAGCGGAGAAAGAGGGGATGAATTTGCGATAAAAATTGCAAAAGCCGATGAAAGAGCGAACGGCCTTGACAGAGCGGGGGGGGGACCAGGTCTCGATAGCGGACAGTTTGGTGGGATCCATAGCGAGAGATCCACCACGAATAATCAATCCTAGGAACTCCACTTCGGATGTGGCAAAGGTACACTTCTCCAACTTCAAGTAGAGTTTATGTTCCCTGAAGCGGTCGAGGACCTTGCGGACGAGAGACCAATGAAGAGAAACGTCATTGCCCGAGTGAATAAGGAAGTCATCAATGTAAATAATCAACCAGCCTTCCGCGATAAAGTCGCCAAAAATTCGGTGCATGAGGGCCTGGAAGGTGGAGGGAGCGTTACAAAATCCAAAAAACATAACATTGGGTTCGAATAACCCATCAGGGGTGATGAAGGCTGCTTTCCAGCGGTCTTCAGGTCAAACAAGGACATTGTTATATCCCCATCGGATATCGAGTTTAGTGAAGAGAGAGGAGGTTTTGAGTTTATCGACGAGGTCGGTGATGCGAGGAAGAGGATAGGCATTCTTGACGGTGTGTTCGTTCAGGTAGTGGTAGTCTTGGCATGGTCGAAGAGAGCCATCTTTCTTTGGAACGAAAAAGAAAGGGGAGGCTTGTGGGGATTGGGAATGAGAGATACGTCCATTAGCAAGGTTCTCGGCTATGAACGAGGAACAGGCTTCTCTTTCTTTCGGGTTAAGGGAGTAGGTCTTTGCTACCTTAGGAATGAATGAATCCTTCAATTCGATAGTGTGGTCGATAGATTGAGAGGGGGGAAGTTCATCGATGGGGGGTTTGTCGAACACGTCTTGGAAGTCAGCAATTTCGGAGGGAAAGGAGACGATTTTCTTAGGTGCGGCGATTGCTGCTTCGGTGGAGATGGTGGTCTTTCGTACGTCCAGACCATAAGGAATGTCACGATTGATAGTAAAACAATCAGGGTTGATGCCTAAGTATCGCACCAGGTATCGTTGTTCAGTGACTACGTTGTTGTCAAGAGAGGATGGAAGATTGATCATTCCAGATGTCCAGTCGATTTGTGGGTTAAACTTTTGTAGCCAAGGAAGTCCAAGGATTACGTCTTCCTTTCCACAATCAATGATATAGAACGTGATCGGAGCAGAGAAGTCTTTGATGGATAGGTGTAATGAGACAGTGGAACGGATTACTCCATTTCAATTAGGAGTTCCGTCAACGTTTGAAACGGCGAGGGGTTTGGAGAGTCGAGTGGTAGGAAAAGAATGTTGGGTAACAAGTCTTCGATCAATGAAATTTCCAGCAGCTCCGCTGTCCATGAGAGCGGAGGTTTCGACGATTTGAGAGGAATTGGTCTGTGACAACGAGACAGGAATAACGATGGATTTAGCATGGGGTGTTGTACAGATTACAGGGGCGAGGCGTAAGGGAGAACTAGACGTCGAGCTAATTCTCCATTTCAAAAACCCTCTTCCTCAACGGGTTCTTCTTCCGTTGGGAAGGTCTCAGCGGCGGCAATGGTGGTTTCTTCGGCTGGTTCCTCAGCCGGTTCTTCAAAGACGGTTTGGAGGATGCGAAGCACCTCTTCCTTCGAGATGTTTTGGTTGGTCGTGATTTCGTTAACATATTTCCCCAAAGGGGACGGAGCGGGGCAACGAGGAGTAGTGGTAGGAGTGGGACGAGGAGGGGGTCGAGCGGGTTGACTAGTAGAGGAAGAGTGAGGGTGATTCCTGGTATGACAACCGACCTTGTGGCAGACAAAGCATCGGTTTTCTTTCCAGTGTCTGGCCTTTTCTTCATAGGATAGGGAAACTCTGTCGACGTCCATAGCGTTCGGGTCGCGGGAGGGGCGAGAGAAATTGCCCCCTCTTCCAGAGAGGAGGTCTTCGATTCGGCGTTGTTGGGCATGATATTTCGAGGCCTGTGTGATCCATTCTTGGACTGACGTAGGCTGAACTTGTTGGGAGAGGATCATCTTTACTAACTCTCTGTCCATCCCAGTGGCGAGGAGTTCCAATAGCGAGTCCTGGTCAGTGATACCAGAACGAGCGGCGAGTAATTGAAATTCGGAGATATATTTCTGAAAACCTCCTTCCTTATCCTTGAAGTTCTGTCGCAACTTCCTCAGTGATCAACGAGCTTCGGAAGCGATATTAAAGGGGAAGAAAGTGGTGGAAAAATCGTTCTCCAACTTAGCAAACGTCTTGTCGGTGGCGGGCGTGGTGGTGTTTGCAATCTTTGCGTACCACCCTTCAGCGAAAGGGAGACCGTTTCCCTTGGTCATTTTGTTCAACAGGACGAGCACCTTTGCTTCGTCGTTATATAATGCATCGTTTATTCGAAAGTAGGCCTTCATGGCCAATAGCCAGTGGTTGGCGTCTCTGGTTTCTCCGGAAAAGTCATTGGGCAAACCAGCCTTGAGTTCTGACGGCATTCTGCATGGGGCGACAAGAGGACTAGCAGGTGGTGATGGTGACAGGGAGCGTGAAGGGATGACAACGTCAGAGGGAAGGTGAGGAGAAGAAGGTCGAGGGTGTGGTCGTGCTAAAGGTAGAGGGGGGAGTCTCGGGAGAGCGGGACGTCGGGGTTGTTCTTCTTCGTCGGAGTGAGGGGGGCGAAAGACGTTTCGGCGGGAAGACGAAATGATGGTGGTCTGCTAAACAGCAGGAGGCGAGGGAAGAGCTAGTTCTTTTGTTACGCGAAGCGTAACTCCTATCCCAATCTATGGGTCGTACGAGGCTACCCGATTGGATTCCCCGTCTTCGGTCTGTCCACTTGCTATCTCAATATAGAGTGGTCTACCGGTATACGATACCTTGTACAGGCGAGGCACTCACGAAGAGGCGCGTCGAGGCTGTCAAGGGCTAAAAGGTTTGATGGTGTGGTAACCGACAATCTACCTTGGATGGGTCTCGATATCCGTATCGAAGAACGGACTCTTGGAGTGAGTTAGAAGATACGCTGAATTGCGCAGAACTAGCTAAGGGACACCATCGTGCTACAGTGGGTATTTATACGTAAGTATAGTGCGCACGGACCAAGCAGTGCGTGTAGCAGTGAACAAGAGAAAGACATAAGAGGAAAGTGTACGCGTAATACAATAAGAGAGGAGATCGTAAAAGGAAAGTGTACGCGTAACACGATAAGAGAGGAAGATGAAAAAGGAAAGGAACAATAGAGAACGCGGTGGAATTACCTAACGGAATCAATGACAAAGGAATCGTGTTTGTTAAGGTAAAGTTCAAAGGATAACGAAAGAAAAGAAAAGATAGACTCGATGCGTGGTATACCGTCCGGGATGACTTGAATCGTAACAGATATGAACAAGGTTCATAACAGGTGACACATTGAAGGTAGTATGAGGTGAATACTATGGTGTTGTCAGTGTCGTGAAATCGGTCAATTTTCCCAAGGCAGAGATTGATCTCATTTGTGAAAAGAATGGTCACTTGGTGGGTTTCCACATCCTAGATCCCTGCACTTTACTAATATTATTTGATAGTTACAGGTTTTGATCCTCCTGTGTGTCAAGATGGTTGCGGAATCTGCTTAATTTCCTAATATCGGTCACCTTATCAGATGTGATGTTTAGATAATAGGTGGAGAAAAGAAAGGGATGCATGTCACTCTTTGGAATGTAAACCATTTCTGGTGTTACATTTCATTCTTTGGCCAGCACAGTCTGAAAATTTGAACACGTCACACTGCTACAGAGTATGTTATTTTTCCACATCTTTTTGCCTCTTCTGATTTTCTGTGGAACAGAACAGGGGTGGGATGCAATTGGATGGAGTTATGCTTCAAGGGGCTCGACTTGAACAGTTGAAATCACTTGTCACATGATCCTTCATCAATATCCCTGAAGCACCGAGTTCCAGGACACCCCCACCATCTCCATCATCCCAAGAAATCTCAGCAGAATCAGCTGACAGTGATTCTTCTTCTGCTTGGAAGATTACACCAGAGGATTTGCAGATTCCTTCTCCTGCATTAGTTGACAAAGGCAGGTTTCCAAACTTTGGTAGGAATGTCTATTTAATATCTTTCCAGGTTCCATCAAGTGGCTTTTCGGTGATCAGTTCTGTGATTTCTTGCATTACTGTCTTTGCTTCAACATCAGCCTTGAATATCAAGCAGGAAACTACACTAAGTGGATAATGTGCAACACTCAAGGTTGCTTTTCCAACAGGGAAGGACAGGTTCCTCCTAGACATGTATCTGTCACCATCACTGGCAACCATGCAGGGGTGGTGACTGAGTATCATAGTGTTCCTGCTTGCTTCCTTACCCCAGCAAATCCTACCAGTAAAAATCAGGTCATGCTTGTTTTGCAAGGTGACAGGAGAGGTCGGTTCTGCAGGGTTATCAGATAGTTAAGGAAGGAAAAGAGGGTGCAGGTTATTCAGATTGAGGCAGACTCATCATCTCGCAATGAGTCATTGGTGTTTCCTAGTGCAGACATCTGCCTGGCAGTCCTTGTATAACTCTTAGATATCTATTCATACAGAGATTGTTATTATTTTCTGTTCTCTCTAAGTGATTGTATCAAGAAGTCATTCAATGCAAGATAAATTGCCATTCAGCACAAGGTAAATATTACACATCAATGACACCATTTATACTCATCATTGCTTGTCTCTCCAGCTCACTCCTTGATGTTGAACACTTGAGAGTTGGCTTGCAGGGCCAGAGCCATAAACTGCTCTGCCTGGTCCCCTAATGTGTAAGTGGCTTCTTTATCCTCATCAGCTTCAAACACTTTGGAGTTGGTCTTCCAGGCTTGAACCATGAATTGTTCTGCAAGGTCTTGCAGTGGCCCAGGCTTGGCTCTTTTCATTTCATACCTCTTTTCAGATGACTCTAATAGAAGTACATCCGCTGCCCACCTCTCTACTATGTTCTAAGCCAGATTATCAGATTTATTTTATCCTGTGCTGGCGTGACCATACCAGCTGAGTAATAACGGCTCCCGCACTTTTTTTCCCCTCATTCCATGATACATGCTAGGCCGCTTCATATGTCTGGCTCATTGGTGGCAGTGCATATATTTTGGTTCCTACTAAAGAGATTGTGTTGTCTATACTCCTTAAGAGTATAATCTCTCTAGTGCAGCCAAGGGAGGATAAAGGAGGGATAATCTCTAGTAAAAAACTTACTAGGAAGGTAGAGTTTGAGTTGTTGAAGAACTAAGAGTAAAGGAGATCGATGTTCACACTGATCTTCTTGTATGTAGCTGAGTCATTATTATTCAAGGGCATCTCAAGAGCCCTTTTATACTAAATACATGTTGATACATATGTACTCTATAGAATATGAAAGAAGATTCTATCACAGTCTGTACAGTAAGGCACAGTTGATGTATAGTCAGATGTATGACCTGTTCATCTGTTTATCCAATGGGATAAACTGCTCATGTGTTGCTCAGTCAGCTCTGCAGTTGAGCTGAGTAACACTTCATAGGAGTCAATATGATTCATGTATCACAAGTCACCAGAGAGATGAAGTTCTAGACTTAGAACCCATTTCTGTTGTGCAGTATTCACATGAATATCTGTGTGACTGTATATGTGACCATCTTGTCACATATAGTATAAGCATGATCAGTAGGTGATCAGCATGTTACTTAAGCATACCATATTATTGTAATACTCCTCCTCAGTAATCTGGTGATTCTCATTTATCCTGGGGTTTAGGATAATTGGAAAGATGTAATCTTAGACACCCTGTTCAAAATGAATGAAATGAAATGTTCTTAGTAAATATATCTGCCTTCTGATCCACAGTATGCACATAGAAAAATTTCAGTTCATTTCGTTCTTGAACAGCTTCTTGAATATAATGATATCAAATACCAATATGTTTTGAGTGTCCTTCCTATGCAGGATTTTCGGCAAGGAACATAGCTCCTTGATTGTCACAATTAAGTGAAATCAGATGCTTTATCTCATGACCAATCTCTTCAAAGAGATTTTGCATCCAAGCTAATTGTTTAGCTGTTTTTGTCATGGTAATATATTCTGCTTCAGTGGATGATAACACAATCAACTTCTGTCTTCATGTACTCCAGGAAACGGTTGCATCTGCAAGGAATATTACATATCCAGAAGTGGATCATCTTGTCTCCAAGTCACCAGCCCAATCAGAGTCACAATAAGCAGTGAAACTGTTGTCTCTTGCTGGCCCATTAAACATTATAGAAATGTCTTTGGTATATAGAAGATACCAAACTATATAGAGAGATCAATTAAGATGATCCTCTGAAGGGTTTGCAGAAAATTGAGACATCTTGTTATGAATCATGACAATTTATCCTGGTCAAGTATCTATTTTATTCTTTACTTTCTTCTAAGTCTGAAGCACTCATCATAAGTGCCAATTGTTTAAGCGCCCAGTAGCACTCACTAGTCACATGACCTGCTTAGTCATAAGTCACCTGATCTTATCTTCCACTTTGCCTCATGCTAGATGCATGCCCTTATCTTACATAGCCTCACAGTGCCTCAGTGGGAATTCTCCCACACTTGTGAGAACACTTAGTATATATATAGTAATCATAGATAGCTTATCGACAGACACAGCATGGTCTGTGCACATGTACCAGTAGTATAAATATTGAATGCATACCATGGGAACAAGCCAGTCTTGTTCTTGTTGGATTCCCTCTGACAACGACTTGAAACCCCCTAGGTCTAAGTGATAGTGTGAGGTGCCTGATGGTGTATACTGTCATAGGTTGCCTTCATTAGAACAAGACTACTTTCTGTCACCCACCTCACCCATGACTGGTTCACATCGCAACACTACCTTTACCACTTGCTGTATCATTGTTGCGAATCCTGATAATTTACCTAAGTCCAAGTCACGTGATCTTACCTTATCTTATCCCATCACGTGATATATCTTATCTCAGATAAGCGCCTAAGTGGCTATCAGTCACATGACCAGATCACATGACCTTATCTCTTATCTATGACATAGTTAGTATTTCCCACACTCATGAGAACTCTCTCACATGCGTGTGAACACTATAACTCTATATAGTAGTAGTAGATAGCTTATCATCAGACACAGCTTGGTCTGTGCACATGTACCAGTAGTATATAAAGTGCAATCCATCCAACTGAACTAGCCAGTCTAGTTCTAGTTGGGATTCCCCTGACTTATACTATCCCCTCCTTAAGCTGGTTATTGTGTGAGGTGCCATACTCTGTACAGAGTTAGTGGTTGCCTTCAATCATACTTGGATCCCAGAGTTAAGGGAGACTCCTCCCATAACATTGAGGCAAAACACGAGATCCCTTGACCAGGATATCATCGCTGGAAAAGCACCAGCTCCCCATGCTTGCACATATGGTCATTCACTGTAATGAGTACCATACTCTGGTAGCCCTAACAAGGCATGTACTCTGAAATAAGAATCACATTGCTGGGACCATCAGGACCCAAGATAGTGCATGACTCGTGGTTCTATAGAATGAGAGGCTATAGTGCAGAGACACATGATAGAGGTGTCAGGATTCATGTGATTATCCTTAATGTCACACTGGTAAAAACTATCACTCTTCCATATGGATTAAACTGTCAGTGAGGTAACAGTTTGTGCTGGCAAGCTAGAGACAACGAGTAAAGTCTCGAATAATCTGGTTCCACCTGACTCTATCTATCCCCATCCATTTAATGGGTTGTTGGTCTCTTAGTGAGTATCACTCCATTACAAATAGCCATCATAGATCCACGCAAGCAAATTGAAGTAGAGGCAGCTGTGGCCTCACAAAGCTACATAGCCACATGTCAGTACCTATCTATCTGTCCATGACTCTGGGCAGAAATTGAAAGAGAACTGGAAGAGGAAGTACACCCCCCACCAACTACTTCCAACAATATTGAAACTGGAGCAAGGTGGCCTTGCTGGTTACAAGAAGAGTTCAGAAGAGATCTTGCAGGTGTTGCCAGACAAGGGCAACCAATCTTAATAGACCACTCCTTTTCAAACTATGTCAGAAATGTCTGCTTCAATCTCTTCCCTCCCCCTACTGTAACTACCCTTGAAGATGTCAGGGTATTCAATGAGCATGCCCAGGCAAGGCAGGTCACCGTCACTGACACCCACAATTACAGGGCCAAGTTTAACAGAAACCATTGCAGCATTGTCCCAGCAGATTGAGGACTTGAACAAAATGATGCTGATCAAGGATTGGGATCAAATGAACAAATGAGTCAGACTCGAAACCCTCATCGATGAGCTAACCGCTCAAACACTCCAACCAAACCCTATACCCTTATGACACCAAGAAAGAGCAGGAGAATACAGCTCCTTAAACAAAAGAGCCAAGATTATCCTGGACTCCAGTAACTTCGACAGGTCCTATAACAGATTTGATGAATGGTGGATCAAGATGCTGATCTTCCCAGAGTCAAACCAGGAAATCTTTGGAGCCACAAAAGACTTGACGTTAGTGGTATTGTCAAGGATTGGAGGAAAGGCAATGGATGCTGATAAGAATGGAGCGGGAGCCTGGGCCTGCAATGAAATAAAGAAACACCACCTGGGAAAAGTGTGGCCATCAGCTGCACAATTAGAAGCAACAATGAATAGCCAATTCAGGATCAGCAATGAAAAAGATATTGCCATAAGGAAACTAATGGCAAGGAAGCAAGGTGCTGATGAAAGGGCACAAATATTTTTAACACACTGGATAGTCCTGTACAATCAAGTGCAATGCGATGAGCAGATGGGAATAGCACTGCTCAAACAAGCCATATGCAGGGATGTGATGAAAGCAATATTCCTGCAAAACAAGAGACAACATACTGTGGCTGAGTACATTCAGGTCATACAGCAATTCATGTTGGCAACAGAAGCCTTCAAGTCTAGCAATCAGAATTGCCCTTGACACAATCCAAATGCAATGGATGTTGATGCAATAGACACGTGAGTAGCTGCAAAAGGATGTTTCAATTGCAACAAGGACAGGCATCGAGTGAAGGAATGCAAGGCACCAAGCATGAGGTGCAGAGAATGCAGATGGAGCAGGGAAGAGCCCAAGAGACAGTGCTCAAAGAAAACAAGGCAAGTAAGGACTGCCCAAGAAGGGGGGTCACAGGACAAACTGGTGCAAGCCGAAGACACTCAGCTTAGATAGCTGAAAGGGATGGACTTTGAGGCCATAAAGGCCTATTGGAAAGATTATGAAGCATATTAGGGAAAAGAGTCAGGTCATCCTCATCGAGCAATGGAGCGACCACTCTAAAACAAAATACAAAAATACAAAAAAATAAATACAAAAATAGTGTACTAGTTTCTTCTTGTTCTTCCTCTCTGTTTGCTTCTTCATTGTGATCTTGTTCTTCTTCAATCTCCTCCTGTAATAGTAACCATTTTACTATATTATGAAGGCGACCTATAGCACTAGGCACCTCACACTATCACTAAGACCCAGGGGGATGTATGCACTTGCTAGAGGGAATCCAACAAGAACAAGACTGGCTTGTTCCTGTCATATGCATTCACTATATATACTA